>ML093420.1:14160-99986 GCA_003697995.1 Taxidea taxus jeffersonii | reverse complement strand
ATAGCATAAGTTCAATTCAGTATACTTGCTGTTGCATGGGATGATCATGGAAGGGAATTTCCTGGTACACTGAATATAAAATGCAATGAAGTATAAGTATACATTGTAAAGAGATGACAGATTAAAAGTTTGATAGTGGACAGTTAGGTACATCTCTATTGAACATAATTTAATTTTTTGATGATTCAGATGACACTTGGGAATCTTTGAAAGTCCTAAGTCATCATTATGAACATCAATTATTTCTGTGACAAGAAGAATTTCACTTGTAAAGGCCTCTTACTATGGGAATGCCAATCTTAATTTGTTTAGGAATATGGATTCATCAAGAGCATTCCAGCTTTTTGAAATTATACACATAAAAATCAATCAGCATAAAAATAAAGATCACCACCACTAGACCACTCTAGTTTGGGAAGCTAACTGTGTTAGCATTTCCCTATGTTAGTTGCCTGAACTAACAGCTGAGCAGGGGATTTAATAACTAGAGACAGAAATAAACAGGAAAGCCATTCTTGTCATCTTGGATAAACAACGACACATGGCTTGCAGATTTTTCTCCGAAAAATCTGCTATGTTGAAACATGCTAAGTCATGAGGATGTTCTTTCCATAGCAAATAACATAGCAGGATTCCTTTGAATAGCTCAATGGGTGGGGTGAGAAATCCCTTTGAACTCAGGCTTCCCTCGGATGTCTTGCTACTGTGTGTGATAATCTAACAAGTGTTTACCCCTGCCATAATACAGGAACTCACATATTTTTTTCAGAGAGGACTTTCTCTTTTTTTCTGAATGCTGCAAGAGCACAAAAAAGAATTCAGAGTGGGACAAAGAATAAACCGGATAAGTGAGAGGAATTAAGCCCATGAGAGAACTAAGAGGATTATATCTGCCACCATCTTTGAGACCTCCAAAATCCAGAGAAGTTGTCTTTGTTGATTTGGAAGTAAGATTTCAGTTGAGAGCAAAACTGTTACAGAATTCTGCAGGGCTGGGGGTGGGTAGACACTAATTCAAGACAGGAATCTGGTAATACTTGTGATGTGCTGACTTAACAGGATCTTTTGTCAATTATAAAGAACCCAATCCAGTTTCCCAAACTCAGTGCATTTGACCAAACACACTGATCCTATAACTTTTGTGAAATGATGCTAGTCCTGTATGGTCTGCTCCAAAGAAATCAGAGATTCAATTTACGGAAACAGGTTATCCCCAGCACAAATATTTTTAGTCCTTTACAATGCCCACATAAGTGTGAAAGAATCACAGGAGGTAGCAGGGAGTGGAGTCTTTTCTAAAATGTCCAGCTATAGAGGGATGGCTATATTTCTTTCAATAACAAACAAATAAACAAAACTAAAGATCATCTTCTCCTTCAGCTAAGAAGAAAATCTGTAATGGTTAATGTTCCTTTTTGCTCTAGATCACGATCAGCCTTAGCCTTAGCCATCAGGAACAAGAAAATAACTTGCAGACATTTTGATGGGAGATCATTTCACCATAAAATGTGTTTGGACACACAATTAAAAATATAAAGTCTTCTTAGCTCAAAGGCAGATAAGCTATTAACCATAAAACCAATGCTCTATGAACCCACAGACACAAAAAATAATTATACCCTAGTCACTAGGCCAATATTTAAAACCATTAATAGATCTTCCTTAGACTCCCATGTGATTTTAGATAACATCTGTATCTTCATCCTAGTTAAATCAACAAATTACCAAGACCCTTTTCTTACTGCTCTAGTTAAGGTCTAGACACCATTTATATTTTAAGCCTATTTGAATTAATGAAAAAAAAAATCTTACCATACTGACACAATCAGTTTTTGCTTATCTCTTTCCAATTTTTTTTTTTGGGGGGGTGGATATCTGCTTAAAATCCCTCGAAATTCAGTATCAGTGGATATATTTGGCAGCCACTTTTGTTCTGAGTACTATATAATAGGTCACTTTATGTTATTTTAGTTTGTTCCAGGGCTTCTTCACTGTGGGATATCTATGCTAAGTGAGAGACCATGGTTTACTGAAGAGATCAAATAATTTGGAATATTAAATTCTAGCACCATCACTTCTTAGCTATAAAACTTTGGGGAAGGATCCAACTGGAGATTCCCTCATCTATAAAATAGTGCTAATATCCATACTTTCTTCAGAAGGTGAATATGAGAATAATCTGAGTTCATGTTTGTGTCCTATTAGCACAATGCTTGCCACAGCATATATGCTCAGTTTATGGCTGTCTTTAATCCACTGTTGGCTGGAACAATATTCACAATACTTAACCTCAGTAGGACACAGGCACATCCAGTCAGCATGAGTGACAACTTTAAACAATTGAGACAGTCTGCTAGGTGGGACTAGTTGAATATCAGCTCCAAGTAGCAGGAGACAGAAAAGATAGAATTAGAAAAAGAGTTGGGACAAATTTGATGAAGACCTCATTTTATGACTCAGAGAGCACTTCTGAGTGCCTCTGGACACTTCAACACAAGCCAAAGTGCAGAAACCTGCAAACCAGGTAGCAGCTTCTCTCCCAAGGTTGCTCAGCTTGAGAACCTACCTTCCTTCCTTCCTTCCTTCCTTCCTCCCTCTCTCTTTCTTTCTAACTTGACTTTAAAACTATGTCTATCAGACTCTAGAACCCTTGCTCTTTCTGCCATACTGAGTTGTTGACTTTCTGTCTCCTCAAGTTCCCGATTCTGAAATGGTACCTTTAGTTTCCTGGTCCAGTGGATTTCCAAATGTGTTTCATGAAGGACTAGAATGATCAAAGTTCTCCTGGAAAAAGTATAGTGGAAGCTGAGAGGGCAGAGTGTACGTGTCTCCTGGAACACGGCCCTCATTTCAACTGGAATCCTCATCTCTTACTTATACTGCAATTTCATCTTAGATTAAAAGGTATTATTGCTTTAAAAAAGGAATGCTAAAAAGTTACTGCTCTATTCCAAACTCTCTTCTTTGTTCCTGCTCATATGTCAGTAGAGCCTAAACCTAGGTCCTGTACTTACATTTGTATTTTTCAGCTCTCTGCAGCCTGGATCTCTGGTCACTACATGGCTGATTCTTATGCTGAAGTTTGTATTTGACTTTGAGTTCAGAAAACTCACCTCAGCTTTAGTACCCAAACTCTGAATCTCATTTGCCCCCATCTTGTGTGTGATTCTTAAGAAAATACTTTCCAACTCTGGTTTTCTTCTCAGGACTTCATCTGAGATAGGGTCTATTTTCTCAGTGTTCATAGCCTCTGCCTTAATCGCTAGTTACTCGACTCTGTGGCCAAGACCCTGGCTCTGTATTTAGTTTTCCTTGACATACTGATATCAAGGACCTGCATATATTTTATAATTTCAAGTGAGAGGTGGAGGCCAACATGTCTCACACTTTAAAAAGGGCTCCTTGAGGCCATCTGCTGGAATTAGAGTGTTCTTCCCTGTAGCTCTACTTACTATCAATTCTTTGATTCTTTTGGGCCTCATTTTGGTCACTGCCTATGACTCAGACTCTCAGGACCATTCTACTGAAATTTTGACATCATCCATGCTGACTGCAGTCTGATGAGAGAGGGGAGGGTGCAGACACTGTGTTTGTGGAAGCAGCTGGGACTATTGAGATGCTAATGTAGACACTTGAGAATCCATAGGCACACCCATTGTCATATAGCCAGTGTCTGCCACCAAGATCACACAGCCCATGGCCAACTCCCACTCCAGCTACCACGCCAACGGGTTCAGTTAAGTTCAGGAGAATCTATGATTAGAGGATAGATCAGCACCTTGCTGTTTAACCTTAGAACCATGAACCGTAGTCACAGAGATAGGGTGGGAATTGCTCTAATCATGGAGGCCCTCAGACTCCACAGGGTGAACTGGGGCCCCTCTCAGCTCTGTGCCAAACTGTGCATTGGTCCCTCCACCCCATGCATGAAGTATATAGCATGCAATATTTACAGCAGCAGCTTAGCTAAAAAAAAATTTTAATGATCATTTATTACTTTCTGTGCTATAATCTGAATGGTTTCTTTTAACATATATTCATATTCCCTCATTTTTTTTTTCACTAAAAAAAATTCACTAAACTCCTTTGGTCAATTTTTTCATTGGATTTGTTCTATTTTTCAGGTCGGGAAATTCCATGTGTTTCTTCCTATAGGTTTCATTTCTCAGCTGAGATTTTACCATTTCTTCTTCCAATAGAAGTCTATTTAAGTACTTAAATACATATAATAGATATTTTAATGTCTTCTGGTATAGGTCACATTTTCCTGTTTCTTAGCATGTCTAGTAAATTTTAATTTTGGAACGGACATAGTGAGTACTACATTGTTGAAAGAGGGATTTTTTTCCCCCTTTAGGAATGTTGAGTTTTGCTCTGACAACCTGTTAACATAGTGAAGAATTAGCTTTAGACTATTGAGGCCTGGTTGGAATCTTTGTTAGGACTGATCCAGAAAGCCCTTATTCTAATGCTAGTATACCTGTGGCCTTGCTAGGGTATCAACTAATTGTCAGGTCTCAAATTAGGTATTTGCACTCTCTCCACTATCACTGATTCCAGCACTATGCCACCTTCACAGGCTCTATTCAGTTCATAGACTACAGGTAGCTGTTCTCTGTCACAACATAAAGAGTTTTATTCTATTGATACATAGCTTAATATTTGGCCCAAACCAAGAAAGAGCAAGATAGCAGAAGAGTAGGAGACCTAAATTGCATCAGGTCCCAGGAATTCAACTAGATAGTAATCAAACCATTCTGAACACCTACAAACTCAGCAAGAGATCAAAGAAAAAAATAGCAGCAATTCTAGGAAAAGAAAACCGATCACTTACTGAAAGGCAGGACTTGTGGAAAAGTGAATCTGAGGCAATATACAGGAAGATAGACTGTGGGGTGAGAGGCCAGCTCCCTGCAAGTGGTAGAGCACAAAATCAGAACTTTCAGAAGTCTGCTCCACTGAGGAACATTGCTCCAGAGGCTAAGCAGAGGGTGGAACTCTCACTGGGACAGTGTGGTCTCAGGACCCTCAGGGTCACAGAAAGACCAGGGGTGTCTGAGTGCGGCAGAGCTCCCAGGTATTCCCCAGGTATCAAGGAAGCCGGATGCAGAGATGGACCTGAGGACGGGGCTCTCAACTCAGGGTTTCAATAAACAATGATTCCTGACACAGTTGGGCCACTGCTTTCAAGCAGGGACCCTGCAAGTGAAAGACCACCCCCCCTTCCTCCACCAGGAGGAGTGGCATGGGAGCATGCTGCAGGAATCAGCTGGATTTGGAGACTCCAAATGGGGCCATGTACCAAAGATAGAAATGCTCCATCACAGGCTAATGGAGCACAGAGCATGGACAGAGACCAGAAAGATAGGAGAGCTTGACTGCTTTTCTCTGAGGGTGCATTGAGGGTCCCCAAGCTCTTGACTTCTCCAGGTCAGAGATTGGGAGGCCACCATCCTCATTCTCCTCCTCCAAAGCTGCATGGAAAGCATTTGGGGACAAAGGCATCTGAGAGCAAAACTGAGCAGATTACTTAGCCTGGCCCCTGGCAAGGGTGGTACAGTTCCACCTCAGGCAAAGACATTTGAGAATCACCCCAAAGAAGAAGTGAATCACCCCAGAATATCATCAAGAACATCCAGCCAAGACCAAGTTCACCAATCAATGAAAACCACGAACTCCAGAGCTAGGGGAATGCAGCACATAGAATTCATGGCTTCTTTCCCATATTCTTTAGTCTTCCAAAATTAAATTTAAAAACATTTTTTTGATCTATTTTAATTTTTCTTTTTTCCTATTTTAACCTTTTTAGCTATCTTATCAATACCTTTTTAAAAAGTCTTTTTAATTTTCATTTTCCCTATCCCTTATAATCATAGTCTATCCCTTCAATGTATTTAAACATTTTTTTTAATATATACATGTAAGTTTTTATTTCTTTAAAATTTTGGGATACAGTTTTTTCTAACAGATCAAAATATACCATAAATCTAGCATATGGATTTGTTCTATTCTCCAGCCTGCTCACATTCCCTTTTTTTCTTCTTTTTTCTCTTTTCAGCCAACTTCTTATCAATTCATTTTTTAGGATCTTTTTAAATTTCATCTTCACAGTCATATTCCATCCCTTCATGTTTATCCATATTTTTGTATATATGTTTTCTTTCTTTAAACTTTTGGGAGGCAGTTTCTTCTGACAGACTAAAATATAGCCAAAATCAACTGTGTGGCTCAGTTCTAAACATATATATATATTTAGGGAAAAGGAAAAAATATATATATATACATTTTTGTATGTATATATGTATATATATATACACATGCATATGTGTATATATATATACATATACATATATATGTGTGTGTGTATATATATATATATATACACATTTTTTTTCCTTTTCCCTTTCTCCTCTCATCTCACCACCCCCCCCCCAGGAATTCGGTCTCCTCTGATGTGGTTAGTGTATATTTTTTGGGATCGTTGCTACCCTTTTAGTATTTTGTTCTCTCATTTATCTATTCTTATCTGGGTAAAATGATAAGGCAGAAAAACTCACCTCAAAAAAAAAAAAAAAAGAACAAGAGGCAGTACTGACAGCTAGGGACCTAATTAATATGGACAATAGTAAGATGTCAGAACCAGAGTTCAGAAAGATGATTATCAAAATGCTGGCTGGGCTTGAAAAAAAAGCATAGAAGATACTAGAGAATCCCATTCTGAGAAATAAAAATCCTTTCTGGAGAAATTAAAGAACTAAAATATAACCAAGTTTAAATCAAAGGCTATTAATGAGGTACAATCAAAAATGAAGGCTCTTGCTGCTAGGATAAATGAGGCAGAAGAGAGAATTAGTGGCACAGAAGACCAAATGATAGAGAATCAAGAAGCTGAGAAAAGGGTAAACAACTACTCAATCACGATGGGAGAATTTGAGAGATAAGTGATACCATAAGACAAAACAATATTAGAATAATTGGGATTCCAGAAGAAGAAGAAAGAGAGAGGGGCAGAAGGTATATTGGAGTAAATTACAGCAGAGAATTTACCTACTTTGAAGAAGGGAACAAACATCAAAATCCAGGAGGACAGAGAATCACCCTCAGAATCAACAAAAATAGGTCAACAGCCCATCATCTAATAGTAAAATTTACAAGTCTCAGAGACAAAGAGAAAATCCTGAAAGCAGCTCAGGACAAAAGGTCTGTAACCTACAATGGTAGAAATATTAGATTGGCAGCAGACATATCCCCAGAGACCTGGCAGGACAGGAAGGACTGGCATGGTATATTCAGAGCACTAAACAAGAAAAATATGCATCCAAGAATACTATGTCCAACTAGGCTGTCATTGAAAACAGAAGGGGAGATAAAAAGCTTCCAGGAAAAACAAAAACTTAAAAAATTTGCAAACACCAAACCAGCCCTACAGGAAATATTGGAGGGGATCCTCTAAGCAAAGAGAAAGCCTAAAAGTAACAGACCAGAAAGGAATAGAGCCAATATACAATAACAGTCACCTTACAGGCAATACAATGGCACTAAAGTATTATCTTTCAACAGTTGCCCTGAAAGTAAAAGGGTTAAATGCCCCAGTCAAAAGACACAGGGTATCAGAATGGATTAAAAAGTCAAGGCCCGGGACTCCTGGGTGGCTCAGTTGGTTAAGCAGCTGCCTTCGGCTCAGGTCATCATCCCGGTGTCCTGGGATCGAGTCCCACATCGGGCTCCTTGCTCGGCAGGGAGCCTGCTTCTCCCTCTGCCTTTGCCTGCCTCTGCAGGCCTGTGCTCTCTCTCTCTCTCTCTCTAAGTAATAAATAAATAAATAAATCATTTAAAAAATTAAAAAAAAAAGTCAAGGCCCGTTGATATGCTGTCTGCAAGAAACTCATTTTAGACCCAAAGTTACCTCCAGATTTAAAGTGAGGGGGTGGAAAACAATTTACCATGCTAATGGACATAAAAAGAAAGCTGAGGTGGCAATCCTTATATCAGACAAATTAGATTTTAAGCCAAAGACTAGAATAAGAGATGAGGAAGGACACTATATCATATTTAAAGGGTCTCTCCAACAAGAAGATCTAATAATTTTAAATATCTATGCCTCTAACATGGGATCAGCCAACTATATAAACCAATTAATAACAAAATCAAAGAAACACATTGACATAATACAGTAATAGTAAGGGACTTTAACACCCCCCTCCCTGAAATGGACAGATCATATAAGCAAAAGATCAATAAAGAAATAAAGGCTTTAAATGACACACTGAACCAGATGGATATATATATTCAGAACATTCCATCCCAAAGCAACAGAATACACATTCTTCTCTAGAGCACATGGAACATTCTCCAGAACAGATCACATCCTGGGTCACAATCAGGTCACAGCTAGTACCAAAAGATTGGGATCATTCCCTGCATATTTTCAGACCACAATGCTTTGAAACTAGAACCCAACCACAAGAGAAAAGTTGGAAAGAACTCAAATACATGGGGGCTAAAGAGCATCCTACTAAAGAATGAATGGATCAACTAGGAAATTAAAGGAGAATTTAAAAAAATCATAGAAACAAATGAAAATGAAAACACAACTGTTCAAAATCTTTGGGATACAGTAAAGGCCGTCCTGAGAGGGAAGTATTTAGTAATACAAGCCTTTCTCAAAAAACAAGAAAGGTCTTAAATGCACAACCTAACCCTATACATAAAGGAGCTGGAGAAAGAACAGCAAAGAAAGCCTAAACCCAGCAGGAGATGAGAAATCATAAAGATCAGAGCAGAAATCAATGAAATAGAAACCAAAAGAACTGAAGAACACATCAATGAAACCTGGAGCTGGTTCTTTGAAAGTATTAATAAGATGGATAACCCCCTGGCCAGACTTATCAAAAAGAAAGGAGAAAGGACCCAAATTGATAAAATCATGAAGGAAATAGGCGAGATCACAACCAACACCAAAGAAATACAACCGATTATAAGAACATATTATGAGCAACTATACTCCAGCAAATCTGATAATCTAGAAGAAATGGATGCATTCCTAGAGAAAAATAAACTACCAAAACTGAACCAGGAAGAAATAGAAATCCCGAACAGACCCATAACCAGTAAGGAGATTGAAGCAGTCATCAAAAATCACCCTACAAACAAGAGCACTGGGCCAGATGGCGTCTCAGGGCAACTCTACAAAACATTTAAAGAAGAATTAATACCTATTCTCCTGAAACTGTTCCAAAATATAGAACTGGAAGGAAAAGTTCCAAACTCATTTTATGAGGCCAGCATTACCTTGATCCCAAAACCAAGGACCCCACCAAAAAGGAGAATTACAGACCAACATCCTTGATGAACATGGATGCAAAAATTCTCACCAAAACACTAGCCAGTAGCATCAAACAGTATATTAAAAGGATTATTCACCACAACGAAGTGGAATTTATTCCTGGGCTGCAAGTTTGACTCAACATCCACAAATCAATCAATGTGATACAATACATTAATAAAAGAAAGAACAAGAACCATAGGATACTCTCAATAGATGCTGAAAAAGCATTTGACAAAGTGCAGCATCCTTTCTTGACCAAAACTCTTCACAGTGTAGGGATAGAGGGTACATACCTCAATATCATCAAAGCCATCTATGAAAAACCCACAGTGAATAGAGAAAAACTGAGAGCTTTTCCCCAAAGTCAGGAACATGGCAGAGCTGTCCACTATCACCACTGCCATTCAACATAATACTAGAAGTCCTAGCTTCAGGAATCAGACAAGAAAAGAAATAAAAGGCCTCTGAACTGCCAAAGAAGAAGTCAGACTCTCACTCTTTGCAGATGATATCATAACTTTAATTGGAAAACCCAAAAGACTCCACTCCAAAACTGCTAAAACTCATAGAGGACTTTAGTAATGTTTCAGGATATAAAACTAATGCACAGCAATCAGCTACATTTCTATACACCAACAACAAAGCAGAAGAAAGAGAAATTAAGGAATTGATTCCATTTACAACTGTACCCAAAACCATAAGATATCTAGGAATAAATCTAACTGAAGAGGCAAACAATCTGTACTCAGAAAACTATAAAGTACTCATGAAAGAAGTCAAGGAAGACACAAAGAAATGGAAACAGGTTCCATGCCCATGGACTCGAAGAACAAATATTTTGAAAATGCCTACTCTATCCAGAGTAATCTATACATCTAATGCAATCCCTATCAAAACACCATCAACTTTTTTTCAAAGAAATGGAACAAATAATCCTAAAATTTATATGGAACAGAAAAGACCCCAAATAGCCAGAGGAATGTTGAAAAAGAAAACCAATGTTGGCAGCATCACAATTCCAGACTTATTGCTCTGTTACAAAGCTGTAAGCATCAAGACAGTATGGTACTGGCACAAAAATAGACACACAGATCAATGGAACCAAACAGGGAGCCCAGAAATGGACCCTCAACTCTCTGGTCAACTAATCTTCGACATAGCAGGGAAGAATGTCCAATGGAAAAAAGACAGCCTCTTTAACAAATGGTGTTTGAAAAACTGGACAGCCATATGCAGAAGAACAAACCTGGGCCATTTCTTTACACCACACAAAAATAGACTCAAAATGGATGAAAGACCTCAATGTGAGACAGGAATCTATCAAAAATCCTTGAAGAGAACACAGGCAACAATGTCTTCAACCTCAGCCACAGCAACTTCTCCCCAGAAATATTGCCAAAGGAAAGGGAAGCAAAGGCAAAAATGAACTATTGGGACTTCATCAGGATCAAAAGCTTTTGCACAGCAAGGAAAACAGTCAACAAAACTGAAAGACAACTGACAGATGGGAGAAGATATTTGCAAACGACATATCAGATAAAGAGCTAGTATCCAAAATCTATAAAGAGCTTATCAAACTCAACACCCAAAGAACAAATAATCCAATCAAGAAATGGGCAGAAGACATGAACAGACATATCTGCAAAGAAGACATCCAGATGGCCAACAGACACATGAAAAAGTGCTCCACATCACTCGGCATCAGGGAAATACAGACCAAAACCCCAGTGAGATACCACCTCACACCAGCCTGAATGACGAAAATTAACCAGTCAAGAAACAACTGGTGTTGGTGAGGATGTGGAGAAATTCACCTTCATTGTTGGTGAGAACCCAAGATGATGCAGCCACTCTGGAAAACAGTATGGATTATCCTCAAAAAGTTGAAAATATAGCTACCCTATGACCCAGAAATTGCACTGCTGGGTATTTGCCCTAACGATACAAATGTAGTGATCTGAAGGGGCACTTGCACTCAAATGTTTATAGCAGCAACGTCCACAATAGCCACACTATGGAAAGAACCTAGAAGTCCATCAACAGATGAATGGATAAAGAAGATGTTATATATATATACACACACAATGGAATATTATGCAGCCATCCAAAGAAATCCAAAATCTTGCCATTTGCAATGATATGCATGGATGTAGAGGGTATTATGCTAAGCAAAATAAGTCAATCAGAGAAAGACAATTATCATATGATCTCTCTGATATGAGGAATGTGAGAGGCGGGCGGGGGGTCATGGGGAGAAGGGAGGGAAAAATGAAATAAGATGGGACTAGGGAGGGAGACAAACTATAAGAGACTCTTAATCTCAGGAAACAAACTGAGGGCTGTTGGAGTGGAGGGGGGATAGGAATAGGGTCGCTGGCTGATGTTCATCTGGAAGGATATGTGCTATGATGAATGCTGTGAATTGTGTAAAACTGATGATTCACAGACCTGAACCCTTAAACAAGTAATACATTATATGTTAATAAAGAATAAATAAATTAAAAAAATATTTGGCCCAAACCTCAAAGTTACTGACATGCAGATTTATAGACCTTATTTTATTTACAAAATATCTTCTATGTTACCTAATCTAGCAAATTCTGGTTGCTTGTCTACATGGACCCCTCAAAATAATGATCTCTGTACAATTAAATGAGAAAATTATACTCTCTGGGCATCACTGCCCTCTTGAGCAATTTGGAAAGTAGATCTAGACTTTGTGTGTTTTCCTTCTAAGCATCTCTGTGCTGTTTTCCAGTATTTAAAAACTGTTACTTCATCTATCTTTCCACTTTTTTAGTTGTTTTTAATGGGAAGGTATCTAATTAGACATTTTCCTTTTGCATCTCCCATTAGTCTAGCTAATTTTTTTTTTTAGGTAATTCTAGATGATTTTCTATGAACTTCTTGGTTATAGTTTCTTATGGGCTGGATAGGGATCTCTATCTTACTGAAAATTTTAAATAACTTATTTTACATTTAAAATTTTAGTTGTCCAGTCATTTCAGATCCATGAAAGTGAGATCTTATTTGGAGCTCCAGAAAATCAAGATAGTGATAAATGTCTAAGGGTGCTATTTCCACAAATATAATAAGAATATGTTTCTGGAAAGTAAAACCCCTCCATCTTACTGGACAGTGATGAAACAGAATTTCTGTGAGGTACATTAAACTCCATCAAAAGGAAAAAGTTTGAAAAGAGCTTGATAAAGTGTCCTGTATTTTCTTCTGACTTCAGATGTATAAAAATGGTTTCCAAGTTTCAGGAGACAGACACTGACTTGTATTTTTGTTTGTGTTGTTACTGCTATTACCCCATGATCTTCAGGAGTTCACAACTTCTGGGCCCCATAATACTGCCCCCATCAACCTTCTTGCAATTATTTGTTTACAAGTTTCCTCTCTGGATTGTGAGATGCCCAATAAACATTACTTGAGCAGAACCAAGCATCCATGGCCTAAAGGATTTTAGTGCAGTTTAAGAACCTCTATTCAGCTCTAAAATCATTGCCAAGGTACTGACCAGGAAATCCAGCTTACCAAGTCTCCAGCAAAAGTGTTCCAAGAATACAGAGGTGTCAATAAAATGTTATGCTTTTAAACAAGATACTCCTCTCTCATGTACTCTATATAAAGTACTTCTAGAGGACTAATACAATTGTTAAGAAAACACAGCACTGCCTCTGAATAGCACTATTTTTGTGATGCAGATTCTGCAAAAGTCAACCCCAGCTTTTGAAAGTAATGCGTGTAATTTAAGCAATCAGCAGGCCAGACACTTCCCAAAAGTGGGGAATGGAATTGCTTTTTGCAATTCTACAGTGATTCTGCAGAACTTCATCATAGAAAATGATTTTTCCAATCATTGTGAATCTGGTTCTTCTCTCTTTAAACCAGGAGTAGAGTTTGATATAACTGTGACTCACAAGATGAAATAAATACTTGATGCAGCCTTTCAAGGGTTGGTAAGATTAATTCAGAAGATGGAGGAATCAGGCAGCTGGATCAGGCCTGCTTTCTTCTCTTTTTTTCCACCTTTGCCCCTTCTCCTTCATTTCTCTGTACCATGGGACCTTGGGTACTCATATAACTTGCCTATTCAGCTTATTTATTTGCCAGGGCTAGACAAAGTAATAGATATTGGGTGGTTTGGTTTTGTTTTTAATTCTGATGATTATGGGTGCTTAAAATGATAAGAATACAGTTCAAAGCAGTTTATGAAACCATTAAGCGCTGAGGCTAACCCCATCTCAATGACAAGTCAGTAGGAAATAAGTAAAAAATAATTGTGGTATAGAAGGTCACCTTAACTTTACCTTTATTACTATTATTTTATATGTGGGTATCAGTCAGGGTTCCATCAGACAAACAGAACAAATAGAGGAGTATGTATTAAAAGATATATTACAAGATTCTGGTTTAAGGAACTGTAGAGACTGTCAAGGCAAGTCTGAAATCTATAGGGCAGGCCGTCAGGAAAGACAGGCTAGAACTCTCTGGAATGAGCTGTAGTTGCTATTCCTAGGTGGAATTTCCTCTTGCTTAGGGAAACCTTAGTTCTGCTCTCAAAATCTTTTCCACTGATTGAATCAGGACCCTCCAGATTATGTTGGGTTACCTCCCTTACTTAAAGTTAATTGATTATTGACCTTAACCCTGTCTACAAAGTACCACCACCGCAACAGCTTGATTGAAAAACTGGGGATTGTTGCCTAATGAAGCTGACACAGAAAACTCACCATCACCCTTAGTGTTACAATATTGTTTTTCATACTAGTTTAATAATACCAGAGTTATGTACTCGTCATAAAATAAGTAGTGGAAAGTTAAAATTGGTCTTAGAAATAATTTTCTGAAGTTTTTACTGGTCTATAAGAGCCCAAAGTCTAGCAGCCACTGCTGAAGCATAATATTCTTCCTCACATTCCCAGTTCATGGATGGGAAGATACTGAACCCCAAAGAGATATTTTATTAATAGATCATAGATGATAAATATTCATTATTTTTGAAGACTTTAATTTCCAAATATATTGGCTTATCTTGTTAACTTTTAGGTTAAATCAGGTTATATTGGTTTTCTATTGCTATGTAATGAATTATGATAATGAATAGTGAATATTCATAATGAATTATTTTTTCACACTTTCTGTGGGTCAGGAGTTTGGGTACAGAACCTCTGTTCAGGGTCTCACTAAGATGACATCAAGGTGTTGTCTGGGGTGCAGTATTACCTGGATTTTGATATTCTCTTGTAATTCACTGGTGGTTGGCAGAATTTAGTTCATGGTGGTTGTAGAACTAAGATCTTTGGTTTCTATGCCTGCCCACCATTCTCTGTCTTGTGGCTTTTTCCACAACATGAAATATTGCTTCTTCAAGTCTGGCAGGAGAGAATCTTTGATGGTTCTTATCATTTTAACTTTTATCTCTGACTTCACAACCATATTTTAATAAACTCACCTAATTAGGCCAGGCCCACCCAGTATAATGTCTCTTGATTAACTTAATATTGGTAAGTTAGGGATCTTAAATGCATCTATAAAATCACTTTACCTTTACCACATAATACAACCTGATCAGGGGAGTGATATCCCCTCATATTCACAGATCCAGCCTACATTCAAGGAGAGGGGATTATATATTGTATGGATACAAGGTGGCAGCTAGCTTAAGAGTCATTTTAGAATTTTGGTTACCACACAGAATCAATTAATTTTTAAGCACCATCTTATTCTTTAACTTGGGGCAAGGTGAAAGTAAAAGAGGAAAATTTAACTCATTCCATTCAGTACATTTGGGAAGGCATAGAACTGAATAAGATAGGTTAAAATTGGGTTTATAAAAGCAATAATCACCAGGCATTATTACATAATAGATTTTATTGAAATAAATCAATGTGTAATAGAAACTAAATAGGATTAAACTAGAAACAGTACAGAGATTTTTACAAGCTCTAGAGATAATCATAAGAAAATGGGATATAGATCATGGACTGACATTTTTGCATCATCTCAGGCTGTGAAATTAGGCAAAAAAGATGAGGTCTTTTCTCATCTGGCTGCCATTCAAATACACAATTGTTCATCATGAATATTTTTAAAATGCAATGAGGCTGGCTATGATAAGGGTAGAGCAACACTCAACTTGAATACGAGTGAGCTGTTCTTGTGCCAAGGTTCGAAGATCAGCAGTCCTTGGCTATTTCATATCTGCCTTGGCTTTCATTCTTCAACCCAGAATTGGAATTATTATGAAGCTAAAGAAGTAAAAAAATCAGGGCTTCCCACTTGCCCCTTTCAAGGCCCTAGAGGCCTTCATGATATGTCCACCCAGGTTACACATTTTCATAAAATTTTTAAAAATCAAGTATTTTAATGCAATAGGTTAAGACTGTTGTCTCTTTTCATTCCCCTCTATTATGCTGGGTGGGATGGGAGGAGCTATGAACATTTTTTGGATACCGTTAAGTGGAAGTTGAACTGAGGATCCATTTATTTGGGATTCAGTGTGATGTATGAAATGGCTTACAGTCATGTCTGGGCATAGTTATTACACGTCATCCCAGGGTAGAAACAGCTTTCAGGTGTATCCTTACCACCCACTCTGCTAGCTCTCACAGGAGTATGACATAAAGACATTGACAACAAACTTTCTAACAAGGGTCAGCAGCAAAAAGAATATTTAAGGCCAGTTGCTTTGTAAAAGAAAGCTTGATATGCTTTGACATATGTCAGCTCATTTATAAAAGATACTTGACCATTAATTCCCCAATTTGATAAAACTTTGCAAACATTTATACAACACAGCCAAAAATGAATCATAAACCTGAAAGAAACATTTTCAAACTATGATTAAAATTTTTTTCTCCTCAATCATGCTTAAGGAAAGACAATACTATCTCTAGGAATTTTTTACTTGCTTCTATCTGTAGAAACTGATAGTATAAAACCACTGTTATATCAAAAGGTAATCAGTGGGTATAGAATCAAATAATAAGTGAAAAAACTATGTGAGATAATACAAATATTGCTAAGTAAAACTATTTTTCTGTTTTATGATCTTCGTGATATTTCATATTTTTACAAAATTAATTTATTTTCTTATAAATATTTTCTTTATATTTAATTTTTAATTTATGATTTTATAGTCTTTTTCTTAGGGTCTGACTCTAAATCTTACAAGCTTTAGGCCTCCCCAAATCTGAATTTACCCCCACGTGCTTCACTTTATTATCCCAAAGAATACGTTTTATGGAAGGTCATGACCATCCTCTAATATCCTGTGCTATTTTATGATGACTCTATATTTTACATTGCCATGGAGTGTTTGCTTTTATTTGTTTTCCTATACAATTAAACACTAAGCCACTCTCTAAATTTTGCTACAGTTTAACTTCTTTAAGTCTCAATTCCCTTGTTTGTAAAACTGGCATCCAATTACTCCTATCACATTGCAGATCCCAAATAAATGTAACTTTCCTTATTTTTCTCACTATTACTATTGTCATTATTATTCTTATAAATGCTAGCATTTTAAATAAAGGCTTTTTACTTATAGTTGAAGGAGATAAGCCAACTAAACATTCAAAAAATAAAGTAGCAAATAAAGGCAAAATTAGAATAATTTCCTGAATGAGTCAGACTTCTAGATAAAAGAAAACATTCAAGATAATTTGACTCTAATCATAGATTGCACTTAGTCCCTCCAATAACTTTTCCTAAAGTGGCAGCTAATCTTAGGCAATGCTAGATACACACTGGGTACAAGCATCTTGACTGAATTTATCTCAGTACTGGTAAAATACTTGGCCTATTCATACAAATGCAGAAATCTACCAGATTCCACAGGCGGGTCGATAAAGATGGTGACTGAAGAATAGGATAATACCCAGGGGGGGTGCTCCAAACTTAAAAAAAAAAAAAAGAAAAAAGATGGGTTTAGAAATTTGATCTGTGTCTTTAGATCTTTAGAGGGGGTAAGGCTAAAAACTGCTATAAAACACACCTATAAAGAAAAAATCATTGGGACTCTGAGTCTAAAGCTGAAGATATTATTATAAAGTAACCATTTATGTGGCAATTTGTACTTTCCAAGTTGTTTTCACAAACACGATGCCATATCATTCATTCAGAAACAAGAAATAGAGATGACACAGAGATGATGTCATGTATGCAGTGAGTGTGCAACATCACACAGTTGGAAACCCATACCTTCTACCATTAAATGACCGGGCACAATGACTGAGCACTCGTGATTTCATAGTAAAAAATAAAAAACAAAATGCCTAAAGGAAGGGATCAAAGAAGAGTCTATTCTAGTCAGGGTCAAGTAGAAAATCGGCATTGCAGCACACCCTACCTGCTTCAGAGGGAGTCTTCATGGCCATTCTCAATGAAGGCTTGAACCGGGCTTGGAGGAAGCACCATCTCCAGGAGTTATGCCAGAGTCAGACAGCTTGCACCACTAAATTAAAAGAATAAAAGCATTTAGAAGAGAGGTGATCTAAAGCAGTCTAACTTGGAGAAAAGCAGAATTGCTCTGAAGAGTCAAAATCAAAGGTTGTACCTAGGACTATGGTGAAAAATACAGAGTCCAAAGGGCATGACAGGACAGAAATGAGACATTACATGATCTGGTTGTGTCACAAAAGTCAGTAACAGGTTGGGATCACATGTAAGGAAAAGTGAAGGAACACAGTTCAGAAATAAGGCTTTGGAGGTGAGTATGTTCTTGCACATACCCAGTACAGTGGGTCCAGGAGAAGCGTATAGCGGAAGTTAACATGGCTTGGAGCGACATTATATTGGAGCGACTAAATATTTTTTTTTTTTTAGATCAGCAGTTTTCTAACATCCATTGGCAGTGAAGCCCTTCTTCAAAGGATTCTTATGCTTAAGTCTCTTATATAAATGGATAAAAGGAGAACTGATCTTACTTGGGTAGAGGCGAAATTCAGGGTTGTGCCACCTGGCCATCCCGCTGGGCCCACAATGCTTTGGGACCCCCTGGGTGCCTTCCCTGAATATTAGGGCTTGCCTGATTTGAAGCTACACCTCTAGATTTTCTAGGACTTATTTTTAGATCAAGTAGGATAACCAGAAAGCTATAAATTTGGGTTTTATTAAATTGATTTCTGGTACATCACTGAGCAGTAATTTAATATGCCTTGAGTTTTAATTAGGGATCAGCATTAGAAGCAACTATGACAACCATTTATCTTCAGTAGAACTGCAGTGAAAACATCCACTTTCTTTCTTAATTTCTCAGAAAGATTTCATGGGATATTTATCTTAGAATATAAGACTCAGGGCCTGGCAAAGCCTGATTTTTCTCCTTTGTGATGCAAGGTATGATTTGATAGATTGTAAGTACACCATCATTTCTTAAGTTATGTTATTCTAAACAACCTAGTGGGTTAAAATTTAATTTTCAATTCAATATTGAGGAAATTACTTTTGATGGATTCTTCTATTTGTCAGGCTCAGCATAAAGTCTGTGAAAGTAGACATGAATTTGGTTCATGTTAGCATTTTCCCTGTGCCTCATTCTGCCCCGGTTTTATTGGCCTCCTGTTCTCAAACCTGCCAGCCTAACCTCTATATCAGATCATCTCCCCTTCTCTCTCCTCCCACAGAGCCTTAACTGGCTGGCTCCTTCTCAACCCTCAGATCTTGTTTCAAGGGTCATCCTCTCAAAGAGATCATCTCTGCTCTAACGTTGCTTCTTCCTACCTACGTCACTCTGTCACTTCATGATTTGCCACACTGTGGACACTCAACAAATATTTGTTGAATAAGCAAAAACACAAAAAACTGAAAAACGAAGACTCAGTTCCTAACACCAGCATCTTACTATATTGGAGTGGAGACCAATGCATAAAGAACAATTAAATAATAATATAAATCCTCTAATGAAAAGGTGGGACTAAGTGCTATGGATACACAGAAATAATGTTAATGCCAGAAAATTTGGGGCAAAGGCAAAAACATTTCAGCTGAGTTTGGATGGATGAATAGAAGGTCACCAAACAGGGAAATTAAAGAATGCTATTCTAGGTAAGAAGAAAATGTGACCCAAAATACAGAGCTGAGAAAGGTCAGAGGGAAAGTTTCATGGACATAAGGTAACTATGAGGTTCAGGATTTTGGAAACAATGCTAAAAAGCATGGACTTTATTCTGTAACTGCTGAGGAATTTGGAAGGATTTTAAGGGAACAAGCAACATGATGACATCTTTAGATGAAAACAATTTTGGGGCAGTGCAACATTTGAGAATAAGAGAATGGATCTCTCTCAATCTCTTTTGAGGGGAGAGAAACAGAATTCCAATCAAAAGGGGGAAATGTCCAGGGCACCTAAGTAGCTCGGTGGGTTAAATGTCCTGACTTTTGATTTTGGCCCAGGTCATGATCTCAAGGCCATGAGATCAAGCCCCATGTCAGGCTCTATACTCAGCACGACGTCTGCTTAAGATTCTCTCTCCCCCTCTGCCTTTGACCCTCCCCACTCTCTAAATAAAGAGATAAAATATTTTTTTAAAAAAAGGGAAGATGACCATTTGAAGCAGGATTGAAAGCCATTTGTTCAATTTTTTTTAAAATAAGCATACATATAATGAGCTTAAAAATATAAGCCATGTAAAAACTCCCAATGACATAATTATCAGTTTAAAAAAAGGTAAGGAAAATGATACCTCTAATCACAATGGCTTTTCTAATTTAAAGGCAAGTGGGAACTGTTTTTCTTTATTTTAAGGTTTACCCTAAAACACCTCAGTATTTGTGTCTAGTTATTCAGATCTTTTCCTCCAGATTCACTTGCATGACAAGTTCTCCCCTGAAGCTTGGGGCTTCTGACAGAAACATCGATAAGTCCTGATCTATACACTCACTGACAAATTCTTACACCATCTTCATATCCTATGGCCATTTTACTATTTATACCGGAGAGAATGATCCCTTTTCCCTGCCTGCCACTACGCAAGAGACTCTCTCAACTTACAATTACTTCTCAATACTCACTCAATGGATAATCATCACATTAACTTTCAGTCATGCAATGTATAATTAATATGTAAATCAACAAAATGCAATTGTGGCTAGTCACATTTACACTTAAAAACAGTTTAATAGCAATTGAAGGAACAGAGCCAGTTTTTGGGTTTACATTTAACAAAATTGTGAGGGTTCTCACCCAAAAAATTTATAATAATTTATACACTGAAGTGTCTGATGACAGACTTGTGCAAAAATTACATTACAGTTGAGCCTTGAACAATACAGAGGCTGGGGGCACTGACCCCCATGCAGTTGAAAATTCACACCCAAATTTTGACTTCCCTAAAACTTTACTACTAAGAGCCTAAGACCAGAAGCCTTAACCAACAACAGAAATAGTTAACACTTATTTCTATATGTGTTCCATACAGTAGTTTTACCATAAAGTAAGCTAGAGAAAAGAAAACATGAAGAACATAAGAGAAAATATATTTACAGTATAATACTGTATTTATTGGAAAAAAAAAAACAAACATCGGTATGTAAGAGGAGCCAAACAGTTTGAGGGTCACCTGCACTATTAATAAAAGAAACTTTTTCTAAAATAGCTCATAATGTTTAACTAACTTCCCTAGGATTTGTGGTGGCTTTTCTTTGCAACCTGGGAAATGAAAAAGGGTTAGGACTTTTCTTAAGGCTATTTCTGGAAGAGTCACCTGTTTTTTTCCTCCTTCCCTGGAACATTGAGTCCCTCATGGTTCAGGTCAAGACTTCAGGGCTTTACTGAAGTAGGTACTACTGGTCTCCCTGCATCAGTGTGCTCCTGCCCCTCTGAGTTCTGTTTGCTGTACCAAAACCAGAGTGGTGTCTTTCAAGTATGAATCAGATCATGTTACTGCCTTGCTTAAATATTCTCCATTGGCTTCCCCTGGCACCTCCAATGCCCTCGAAATAACCAATCCTGATATTCTGGGTTTTTTTTTTTAATTATAAATGAATGCAGTTGGGTTTCTCAAAAGATTTTTCAACATCTGTCAACATAATCATATCAGTTTTCTGTTTAGGTCTGTTAATATTATACATCATATTAATAGATTTCCAAATAGTGAACAAATATCACATTCTTCCAGTGAATCTTACTTGATCATATTATTTTCTTCTTGCCATGCTGGGCGCTGTTAAAAACTGTTTTCTTTTGTTTTTATTTAAGTGATGTCGGTATATAATTTTCCTTCTTTCTGCAATTTTTATCAGGTTTAGGTATTAGTGTTAAAAAGGAATTTGAAAGTGTCCTTTGTTTTCTAGGCTCTGGAGCAATTTAGGTATCATTGGAACTATCCCCCTGTTCAAAGATTGGTAGAACCTGTCTGTGACACCATCTGGCTCTGAGCTTATTTGTTGTTCTTTGAAACACTGTTTCTTCACTGGGAATGGATGTGGTAAACTTTTCCATCTCTGCTGTGGTCTCAATAATCTATACAGTCTCATAATTTTATATATTCCTTTTGTTTCGATCTCTCTTGTTCCCTGTCACCTCTCATTTTGTATATTTGGGCTCTCCTTTTCCTTGGATTGACTGCTAGTTTTGCCTAATTTGTTAATCAAAAAACAGGATTTTGACTTATTAAATTACATCTATTGTTTTTTCTGTGTTCTGTGTCAACAATTTTTACTTGTAATTTAATCACATGCTTATTTCTACTTTTTTTTTTTTTTTGAACTGCATTGTTCTCTTTTTTCCTGGCATTCTAAATTGGGGTTTAATTCACTGTCTTCACTTCCTTCCCTGGGTATTGAGTTTATTTATCTTGATTTTTCTTTGGTCATCCTTGTAACTATGCCCCATTGATTCTGATTGGTGGCATATTCACCTCATTGTTCACTTTTAGAAATTTTGTAATTTTGTTTCTTATTTTCCTTTTCAGCCATGAGTCATTACATGATTTTTTAATTTTTTTAGGTTGAAGGGTTTTGTTTTTATGCTGCTATGAGCTTATAGTTTTATTACATTGTGATCAATGTGTATTATTTCTACTTTACAGAACTTAGTACTGCATTTTGTGCCCTACACATAACTAATTTTTGTCCCAGGTGTTCTTTTCTTTTTTTATTTTAAGATTTTATTTATTTATTTATTTATTTATTTATTTGACAGAGGTAGGGGGGTCATGAGTCAGGGGGAGAGGCAGAGGGAGAGGGAAAAGCAGACTCCTCACTGAGCAGGCAGCCCAACATGGGGCTTGATCCCAGGACCCTAAGATCATGATCTGAGCAGAAGGCAGATGCTTAACCAACTGAGCCACCCAGGTGCCCCTTTCCCAAGTGTTTTTGAGATGAGGAGTGGAACTGGAGTCCTATTATCAGGACATCCAGTTCAATATACAGTCATATGACTGCCCTTATTGACCATATTGTTTAGGTCCTCCATATTCTTACTTTCTGGCCACTTGATCTGTTTTGTACAGAGAGTGGTGTCTAAAATTGTCTAAAATTGACTGGGATGGGCCAGTCAGTTAAGTGTTTAACTCTTAATTTTGGCTTAGTTCATGATTTCTCAGGGCTGTGGGACTGAGCCCTGTGTTGGGATCCATACTCATTGTGGAGTCTGCTTGAGAATCTCTCTCTCTCTCTCCCTCTGGCCCTCCCCCTTCCCCTGCTCATGTGCTCTCTCTAAATAAATCAATCAATAAAAAGTAAAATCTTTTAAAAAATAAAATGGTTTTATTAGTAGTATGTTTTTATCTATGTATCCTTGTCTATTCCATAGCTTTTGCTTTATAAGGAAAGTTGCTGTCATATTTTTGGTACAGATAATCATAACTGTTATAAACTTGTTCTGACTTGTGGCTTTTAGCATTAATTTCATAAAGTGTCCTTTAATTGAATTTTAAACTTTTTAATGTAAATTCTACTTTGAAATCAGTAGAACAATGCTGTTTTATTGTTTCCATTAGCCTAGTGTACTTTGTCCACTCTTTGGGGGTTTTTTAGCCTTTCTGAATTATTTTTTAGATTATTCTCTTTTATGCAGATTAGAGTTGGGTCTTTGTTTCCTACCCAAGTTGAAAACTTTCTTTTAACAGATAGCTTAAGCCTATCCGTTTCTATTGATGTAACCGATATATTATCTTAAAATCTCCAGATTAGGCAAGACCTCAATGATTATATGGCTGAAATGCTGACTAGAAGTTTTTTTTTGCATTTAATCAATTCAGAGACTTAATCAGATTCTCTTCTAGACTCCCCAAACTCTCAATAATCATGGTAGAATACCTTATACCTTGGTGAATAAGTAGTATGTACATGACACTTTCATGTACATCTCTTGAGCCGTTCTTCACTCTCCCTTTTTCCCCATTAATATGAGCTACTTGAGAACAAGCACCTTTGTGCACATTCTCCTTCCTGCGACCCCTCATTCTTCTCTCACTCTCATATGAACCTCTAGAGTGCCAGGCACGTGTTAGGTGCTCAGTAAATATTTGTTAATTAATACATGAGTAACTCCCAGGAAGGAGCCTCTTGAAAGTTAATTATATTTACTAAATTATGTGAATTCATTGTTCCATTTGCCTGTGGAATAAAATTATAGACATATACAAGTCATTTATCTTTCTGGTTTAGGCAGAAAATCGTCTAATTGTTTTAATGCATCCTGTTTCCATGCAAATGGTTTCGGTCTATAACCATTTCCAAGGTCGTACAACTCTTAAGTGTTCAGATATGAATCCACATTTGTTCAACTGCGCTGCCTGTGCATTTAACCTTATCACAAAATCGCATCTCATTTGAAAAAAATTATGCTGCTGCCCTGGATTCTCAATACCTATATTCCCATCACATTTGGCATATGATTCAGATCCCAACCTCAACCTTATTATTGTGACTAACGTAATTGCTCTTTTCAGTGAACCCTGGGAATTTGAAATCATGTTGATTTATTAGCTCCCTAGAAAAAGCACTGGTCCCTCTGACTTGACAGTGAGACCTCCCTGGCATGCTTTCCCTCAGCTCTTTGTGCGCTGATTTTGTTTCCAGAAAGGACTATAGAGGTTTTAACTTTCATTTGGGGTCATTAATTTCACTAAGTCATTTGGGCAGCAAGGTACTTAAAGCTTCCTCAGAAATTTGAATGAAAGAAGACTTCAAAAGTGCCTCATTTGGATGCTTCTTTTTCAAAGCTGAAGGCTTTCATTAGAAATAGACTATATTGTCCATGGAAGATTTATGAGAATGTGATTTAACCAGGATGACAGATATAATAGGTAAGGCTTTCACAAATGTGCAGGTGAAAAGACATTATTTTCCAAAAATGCCATGAAATGATATTAGAAATTTAATTAACAAAAACAAGCTATTGGAGGAATGCCTTGAGTATCCAAGTAGGATATTCTTACTGACAAGGTGGGAGAATTAAAAGTTATAAAAATACAAAGCAATGATTAAAGATGACTTTAGTATCACTTAAAAATAATGAAAATAGTTTTCTAATTAAAATGCTATTTCTTTTTTTAAAATATTTGTTAAATACTGAATAATAGAAGGGAAGAAAACAATACCTCAGCTGATAAGATTTTGGTATTACCACCTTCTGAACATTTTTTTTTTTAAGATTTTTATTTATTTATTTGACAGACAGAGATCACAAGTAGGCAGAGAGGCAGGCAGAGAGAGAGAAGAGGAAGCAGGCTCCCGGCGGAGCAGAGAGCCCCACCCGGGGCTCGATGCAGGGCTCAATCCCAGGACCCTGAGATCATGACCTGAGCCGAAGTTAGAGGCTTTAACCCACTGAGCCACCCAGGCACCCCAACCTTCTGAACTTTTAATGTGTATATACACATTAAAATATACATACATATATATATTTTTTTGATTTGAGATATTTTATTTAGCATAGCTTAGTATGGCTATGCATTTCTTTCCAAGCATGGTTCCTTTCATTGCCCCTCATAAGTTTTGATATGCTGTGTCCTAAATTTCATTCATTTTGAAGTATATTTTAATTTATCTTGTGATTTCTTATATGATCCATCGATTATTTAGGAGTATGTTGCTTAATTTCCACATATTTGTGTACTTCTTAGACTTATTTCCATTATTTTTTATTTCATTTCATCGTGGTTGGAGAAAATACTTTGTAAGATTTTAACCTTTTTCATTTTACTGAAGCCCATTTTGTGGCCTAGCAAATGGTGTATTCGAGAGAATGTTTCATGTGTTCTTTAGAAAAATGTGTATTCTGCTGTTCTTGACTGTAATGTTCCATATATGTATGTTAGGTCTAGTAGGTTTGCAGTGTTCAAATAATCTGTTTCCTTGTTGGTCTTCTGCATACTTATTATAACCATTATTAAAATCAGAGTATTGACTTCTCTAACAATTATCGTTGCATTGCCCATTTCTCCCTTCCATTCTGTCAGATTTTGCTTGATACATTTTGGAGCTCTGCTGTGAGGTGTATATATATGTTGACTCGTACTATATCTTCCTAATGAATTGATCCCTTTCATGAAATGCCCTTCATAGTCACTAGTACCAATTTTTAAAGACTGGCTTTCTCATCTTGCCTTTTCCTGCATGAAACCCCAACCCTGCAAGTGAGATAGGGTGAGTTCAGTCAGCTACGCAGTATTGTCAGCCTGTCATACATGACGTAGAGCCTCTCTCTTTGAACGAGGACTGTGTGGAGAAGGGAAGAAGTTTCTGACTTCTCAGCTGCATAAACCTGGAACTTGGCCTTTGAAACACTGGAGCTTGGGGAAATGAGAAGAGATGGCAACTTGTCTCTCTGAAGGAAGTACCACAGTCCTTGAATGGAAACTTTGGGGAGTGGGACTCCCATTTTCTTTGGTTCAGCTACCTGGAATGGAACTTCTACCATGCTGAATTAGGTGGGGAAGTAAATCATGGCTCAAGACTCTCATAGACTTTTTATAGACTCTTACTATTTTGTAAGACTGTACAGACTTTTTTCAATTTAATTTTATTTATTTATTTGACAGATAGAGATCACAAGTAGACAGAGAGGCAGGCAGAGAGAGAGGAGGAAGCAGGCTCCCTGCTGAGCAGAGAGCCCGATGGGGGGCTCGATCCCAGTACCCTAGGATCATGACCTGAGCCGAAGGCAGAGGCTTTAACCCACTGAGCAACCCAGGTGCCCCGACTGTACAGATTATCTTGAATAAATGTTTATTCATTTGCTGCATAATCTTAGGAAAATTTTTAAAGATTAAATAGTTTTTAATACTATTGTAGTTTTTATAATTTTTACCAGGTACAGGTTTTGGTTTTTTGTTTGGTTTTGTTTCGTTTTGGTGCCGAAAGTTTTCGTATTCTTTATACTGTCATTCTGGAGGCTCTCATCTAGTTCACTTCATTTAATAATTGCCTCTTCTGCCTAAATGGCTGGAGTTGGTTTCTAATGATTGCAGCTAAGAAGTTTATCTCTCTCTCTTTCTCTCACACACACACATACATGCGTGTGCTGACGTGCACACAAAAAACTCAGAAAACTGCCAAACTGAAACATAGCATTACTTTATGTATAAAGTATTCCTGTTGAAATATGTGCTCTTTAGTCAAAAGTAATAAAGCTCTTTTTTGGGGTGTTTTTCATAGGTAGTTGAGCATTTTTTAAATTTGTTTAGACAAACTTATTAAAAGGAAAAATTGAACTTTCGAGGAAATAATTAAAATATTAAGATACCATTTCTGTCGCTTACTGGCGTCAGGAAGCCTATGCTCTTTAATAGGCATGCTTTAGGGATCCTAAAAATATAATATTCTGGGGCGCCTGGGTGGCTCAGTGGGTTGAAGCCTCTGCCTTCAGCTCAGGTCATGATCCCAGGTTCCTGGGATCGAGCCCCGCATCGGGCTGTCTGCTCAGCAGGGAGCCTGCTTCCTCCTCTCTCTCTGTCTGCCTCTCTGCCTACTTGTGATCTCTGTCAAATAAATAAATAAAATCTAAAAAAAAAAATCTTTAAAAAAATATAATATTCGTGTATAGACATACATACTTAAAAAGGAATCATACTGTATATATGTCACATATTCTGTTTTCTTAAAGTTAATGCCTTGTGAATATTTTATAATCCAGTGGTCCTTCATGTTGAATTTTTAACTTAGTATCCCCCACATACACTGGGGGGGAATCTGTGAACTTTCTGACATTTTTTGCCAAACTCTGAATTTAAATTTAGGTGAACTCATGTACATTTTAGAATGGGAGAAGGCCCATGGTATTCAGACAATTTTAAAAATGGTCTCTGACCCTCAATGTCTAGTAATTATAATGTACAGTGATCATTAAAATAACTGAAGAGTATTTCCTCTTATTGACATATGGTAACTTATTTATCCATTCTTTGTATAGGACCTTGGTTGGTTCTACTTTTTATTCTAACAACTTATGTTGGCATGAACAACCATTCTTTAGACAAAACTTTGAATACAACCCCCTTAAAATTAAAATTGCCTGGAGAAAGCATATGGACATGAAGGCTTTTGATACATATCGCCGAATTCTCCTTTAGAGTGGTTGCATCACCTTTGTTGCCTGAAAATCCTACAACATAGCTAATTTTATAGATTAAAAATGGTTCCTGGTGTTTTCAGTCACAGGCTAGTGAAAGCCAGCCATCCCTATTAGACTTTGACATATGTTCCTCTCCAGCTATGGATAGGAGACATATACTCTTCAATTGCACTCCTTCAACTGCACTAATGATAAAAAGCTCAGATTCAGATGCAAAGGATTTCTTAGGGTTGGCAGGCAGCCACATTTATTCTCATGGTGACTTGGTGTGGCTCCATGCTGAGTGGAGCCTGGCTTCATCATCCTTAGAATTTCCCATCACATATGTCTTGAGGCAGCTCTCAGCTACACCACGGAATACATGCACTTACAACTTTGGGAGACAACCCCTTGTCTTTTGCCTGCTGTTGGGAGACAAACACTTCTGCGCCATCTGAGATCCTCTGCTGTGACCAAAAATGTTGTCAAATAAATGCAAGACCAGATAGAGGTATGCTACCTGCCTATGTGATATGTTTACATCAATGGGAAACATTTGTAGGCCTCCAAAGCTATGTTTGTCCAAGAAACAAAATCTTTTCCTTCATAATACTCATTTTGAAGGATCTTAAGGAAGCAAGTTGAAGAACAAAGTTATCCATATTTTTAAGTGACTTGCAAATTTTCTTTCTATGTGCAACTCTGTACACATTAAAAGTTTGTTGATGACAGTGTTAGTGGTTTCTGGGCTTGAAGATTTTTTGTTCCTGGGATTTCCATTTCAACATCTGAGTGTTTCAGTATGATTGATGAGAGAGTTTTGAACAGAGAGACCCACTTCCTGTCTCCCATTTGCTTATTTTTATGTATTTTTCCCTATGTCAATCACACAGCCAACAACTCTCTGGCATTCTCATGCATTCCATTCCATGTAAACTTGGAATCATGGAAGTGACATTTTTTTTTTCAACTCTAAGTGATAGACAAGTTTTATAACACTTCAATGGAATAATCCTGACCGTAAGAAATATCAGATGGAGGTTCTCTGTCCTAAAGCACAAAGAAAACATTCTGAATATCTAATGTCTGATTCTAATATTTTTTTATGTAAAGCAGTGTTCATATTTCTTTTGTGCATGATTTAATGTAAAATAAAAATGTCTTTGAACTTTCCAGATGGGAATTTATAATTTTCTTTTTATTTCATTTTCATTCCTCTTCTGGTCCATAAAATGCTGGATGAAGCAAGTTTATTTTAAACATTGAAGTGAAGTGAATTGCTCTCTCTGCTTGTTTAAGAGAACTTTATGGAATTTAATTAAATCAGCTGAAGAAGAGTAAAGACTTTCAAAGACAAATGAGTGTCAGTAGAGCTTTGTGTTTAAGTACACAGCCTCTAGAATGGTGCGGACCCAGACTTGAGCCTCCCTTCTGCCAAAGCTACTGAGGCTCTATCTTCATGAAGTTACTTTATCTTCAACAATTATGTAAAGATGACAATAGCATGCTATGATCTCTGACATATAGATGTCTTTCCATAAAGAACAATTAATATTTTGGCACACAGGTGCTCAGTTAAGACTTGTGTAAGGATAGAATACAGTATCTTTCCTAAGAAACCAAGATTAAGAGTAAATTTTCAAGTTTGCCTTTTCACATTGTTAAAGAAGATGTGAAAAAAGTATCAAGAGGACTTCTTTCTTGCTTGGTGCATCTCATTGCTTCAGTCTTCCGCACTGAGCACTTAGAAACCTCCAGGAAGATTTTCCGTGCCACTATTACTAGTCTCCAGTTAGCTTCATACTACCCATGGTAAAAAGGACCCTGCAGTCAACTGTGCCTAAGATCACCTGGTGGCCTAACTGCTGCTGCCTCATATATTAATGGCTTTTATTTGGCATCTCTTCAAGTATCTGGAGGGAAGTAATAGGAAGAAGTATTGAAATTCATATTCATATATCTTTTTAGAATTGTAAAAGTACTTCATTCAGCCTTGTCTCATGTAATCCTCCGGTGAACTTGCAAAGTCTCCCAATCATGGATGAAGACATTGCAATTTCAAGAAGTCATGACACATACTTAAATGTCCATAGGAAGTAGCAGAGCCTCTACCTCCTCATTTCTAGTTCACTGCCTATCTCTCCTCCAATTTAGCTTCCAAATTCCTCACACTTACCCATAATGCAAGAGTTACAACCGTGGAGTGACTTCCTAGAAGGCTTCCTCTTTCTGATGCTCAAATGTCAAATTGCAGTCATTGCTCTTCCGATAAAAGCTTTGATTAAGGGACATATCTGCCTGGGAGAAAAAAATCCTAAATTCTCAGCTTCCCTTGGAATGCTCATATGAAGAGTCTGAGAGCAGCTTTACAGTTGAAACCAATACATGAGTGTGAGAAGCCAGAGCTTAGAAGGCTTGGAACTCAGCCATTACCTCCGTTAGAAATTGGCCTGGACCTTTATTTCCCTCTCCTTGTGCATATTTTCACAGAAGCCTACTCAAGGAAAAAAGCAAAAAGAAAGCCAATCTTTAACGCTTTCCAACTTCATGCCAAACTCTGTCAGTCTCTGTTTTTTGGCCTCCATTTGATTTTCACATCACATTCATGAGGTAGTTTATCTTTTCCTTCAATTTGCATAAGGTAACTAAGGGACAAGGATGCTAATTTGCCCAGTGTCATCGTTCTATTAAATGTCTGAGTCAGGATAAGAATCCAGATTGGTCTAAATGTGACGCTTGTTATTAGTCTAAGAATATTAGCTGCCTTTGCATCTTGCTGGGTTTTCTCAGCATCTGAAGAAAAGGATATTGGTGACTAGAAGAGCTTTTGCCATAAGTTGTAAACAGTGTTATTTGACAAATGTTAAGTGAAACTTTGGGCTGTCCCTTCCTCAGCTACATAATGAATGAATAATGCCCTTTCTTGGGACCCACAATATGCAGAGATGGAAGCCAAGATGCTCAGTCTCACTCTCCCGCTATCATTCTTTACAGATAATGATTTAGCTCTCATTTTCCAATCAACCTTCAAAGAGCATAGGCTTTAGTATTAAAATATAAAAAAGATTTCAGTATTCAACAGAATTCCTCAGTTGATGGTACATTATATTTTGTGACCACTTAAAATTCAAGATTTCCTAGCAAAACAGAACAAAACAAAAAATCAAACACAAATATTTTTCAGTAGTAAGGTATCATAACTTTCAGAGGCTCTTCATTTTTTTTTAAGATTACTTATTATTGTTAGAGAGAGAGAGAGAGAGAGACAGAGGGCGCACAAGCAGGGGGATCAGCAGGCAGAGGGAGAAGCAGGCTCCCCACCAAGCAAGGAGCCGGATGCAGAACTGGACTCGGGGACCCTGGGATCATGACCTGAGCTGAAGGCAGATGCTTAACTGACTGAGCCACAGGTGTGGACAGTGGACACTGACACAGGTATCCCAAGACTCCTCATTTCTAAGAGGACAAAATTCTGGTTCTCTGCTTCTATACATCTCATCTAAATACTCTTTCATAGCTAATTTCCTATGTACTTAGCTCCAGCATTGTTAATACTTTGTTCATTCTTTATTACCTTTATGTTGTTTTTTTTCCTCCCTTGCCCAGAATCCCTTCAATGTCACTGACCCTTCCCCTGAAGAGAAAATTCCTATTCTTTATAGGAACTCATACCACCTGTATCACGTTGCTTAAATATCAAGATTGAGAACAGAGAACACCTGTGTCAATAAGACTTAACTATTTATTAGAGAAAGATTTTAAACTGATAAATAACTTCATTGTTTGCTTCAGGATATTCCTGCATATCAATTTATCTGAACAAACAATTTGCTCATCTGGACAAATAGTTCTCATAGGACAATGGATTGCTCAACTGGGCAAATAGCTTGATTGTCTAGCAAGCAGTTTACTTATCAAGGCTTGCTTCAAAGTGCTCACTGTGCTAGGTCAGCAATCTTAAGCAATTGTGTCATGTTTTTGTCCCAATCACAAACACTTACTTATCTTGAAAGACCTGATTAAAGTGACTGAAGCTTAGATCTGAAACCTTATAAACATCTTTGATCTCTTCCTCTGAGAGACTTCTAAGGCTCTGTCAGGGTGCTCTTGATTGGTTTCATAAATTTACCTTGTTTACTTAAATCTATTATTGTGGGTTTTTTCCTCTTAAGTCCACAGTCAATAATATAATATTATGCATAATCTTTCCAAGGGAAAACAAAAGAAAAAAGAAACCTAACTCAAATTCATTTGAAACCAAAAAGGGAATATTTTGTCCCATAACTAAAGGTCCACAGAAAGAAATAGGACTTAACTGGGAAGTTTAAACATTGTCCCCAGAACTCATCTCTGCTATCTCAGCTTTTACCCCCAGAATACCTCTTCTCAGGTCAGCTTTCTTATTATAGAATATGTTACTTGTAGTGGCCTCCAGGCATACATTGTCTCTAAGTTGGATTCTCTCCAGAACTTGAGAAAAAGTTTCAAGACCAAATAATTTATCTGAGAAGTACAGGCTATGTCAGTAAGAACTAGGGGAAGCAGGACAGGGACTGTAAAGGAACAAATAAGGACTGCATTATAAATCAACTACCAGCACGGGCAACTGAAGTTCAACCCTGAAGGGAGACTCCGAGCACCAATGTACAACAGACAGATTAAATTTATACTACCTAAAGGACCAGGAACAGTGGACACTTGTATACCAACTGGTATTGGTTACTGTTTATGTGAAGCAGGTCCAGGCTGATGTACATGAAGTTGGAACAGACTAAAACGGCTTTAGAGAAGGCTCTTAGGCAGGACCAAAAGCAAATATCCACAACTGGAAGCTTAAAGTCAGAAGGCCTTGAGGACATGGACAGTGCCCCTCAAGTAACTACCATACTGAGACCTCAGACCCTCATCTGAGGGTCATTGTTCTTAGTCTTTTTCTTAAAAATCAAGTCATTTTTCTTAGCACCAGGTCAAATTATGTGCCTTGACGGAATCAAGAATTGCAAAACCTAGGGGCTTAGTGATATCAGCTATAGGCAGCAGAGAAAGGACTTCCAAAAATCCTATCATTCTTTTTTTTTTAAGATTTTATTTATTTGACAGACAGAGATCACAAGTAGGCAGAGAGGCAGGCAGAGAGAGAGAAGGGGAAGCAGGCTCCCTGCTGAGCGAGAGCCCAATGCAGGGCTGGATCCCAGGACCATGACCTGAGCCCAAGGCAGAGGCTTTAACCCACTGAGCCACCCAGGTGCCCAAATCCTATCATTCTTAAAAGCAACAAGAACACTGGCAGAAACCATCACAAGCAATGTTTTCAGAACTCTGGATATTAACTAAAAGTTTTCAGCCACCTGGGAGCACTTCCTCAAGGAAAAAGATTGAAATGGTGAAAAGAATAAGGTTTATAGTATTTTAACCCCTCCTATTCCCATCCTTCTCTTCTGGGCTCCACACCAACCTAGAAAACCAACAGTCCACAATCATGTGGAAAGCGAGCAGTCTGGAACCCCTGGAAGGAAAAAAGTAAGATCGAAGCTCCTCAAGTTCTGCCCAAAAAATCGCTATTATTTTCCCTATTACACACAAATATAGCATTGTCATATGAGTCAGTGATTCCATTCAAAGCATCTAGCCAACATAATTTATATCATATCTTCCAATAAAAATTTGTACATGAATTTTCATAGTGATGTGGGAAACAAAGGCAGAAGAAAATGTAGAAGAAACTACACCTCCTTATAACCTGCAGCCCACTGGCAAATACTTGAGATAAGCAGATTGTAACACTCCTCCAGGACCTTGAGTCTTCTTTAACATATGAAAGTCCTTTCAGAATTTCCCTTATCTTTAAATCTCCCAACCCCAAGGTATGTGATCCCTTGCTTCTCCGGATCTAGGGGCAGGAGCTAGTAGCAAGAGTAGCAACAGCTGCAGCAGCAGCTCTTCCTGCCCAGGGGTCCTGCCCCTGTACTTTACTGAAACCACCATCTTGTACCAAAGACACCTCAAGAATTCTTTCTTGGCCATCCGCTCCGGACCCCACCAAACCTCATCAAAAACATTCCAAAAACTACATCAATAGCAGCATCAGTCATAATAGCAAAGAAGTAGAATGCCCATCAACTGATAAATGGATGAACAAAATGTAGTATAACCATAGAGTGGAATATTATTCAGCCATCAAAGGAATGAAGATACTCATACTACCACATGGATAAACCTTTGAAAACAGTATGTTCAGTGAAGGAAGGCAGACATAAAATATCATATGTATATATGATATGATTCCATTTGGATAAAATGTCCACACAAGAAAATCCATGGAGAGAGAAATCAGATGAGTAGTTACCAAGGACTGAGGTGGATGGGAATGAGAACAATGGCTAATGGGTACAAGGTTTTGGGGGGGGGGGGGTTGATAAAATCGTTTTGAAATTTGGTATTGGTGATGGTTGCACAACTACGTAAATGTGCTGAAGATCAATGCCCTGTAGACCTTGAAAGAATGAATTTGGTGGAATGCATATTACATCCCCATTTCTAAAAAATAATTTGTAAAAAAAATTGTACAGGGGTCTGTTTTATCAGGCCTGGATGGGTTAAGTCCCTACTCCTGCAGAATAAGGGAAGCCCCACCATGAGCTGACAGTGCAGTGCTTACAAAGGAAATTCAAGGTGCCCTTAGCAGGAGAAGGGGGAATGGTGCTGAGCTAGCAAAAACAAGAAATATTTTCCTACTTTGGTCATCTCATCAAAGGATAATCCCAAGCACCCTCTGTCAGTGCTGCCAATTCTGTTGATGCTTTCATTACAAGGACTGCTTCCTTGCTACAAAGCTGCCACATGCTCTACTGTTTCTTTTCAGTTGTGCTGTCGCATGTGTGCCTCGTGACCCTACAGATTTCTTATCTTTCTCAGATATCCATACACTAAATCACCGCTTTCTTTCTGTACAGCCAAAATCATAGTAGCCATCATGAAGAGTCCGGTGTTCTCATTACTAGAAACCTTCCAAGCAAGATAGGTTTCTCCCAAAATTCTTATGCAATCAGCTACTGTAACAATGCTCTGTGTGGTGGAGAGGAATGACAGTAGACCCCTAAGCTAATTTCTTCCTAAATATTCAGCTGAGTCCACTCTTGCTACATTAGCACAGATGGGAAGAACAGTCGTGCCTCCTGACTTTCTCTATCAGGTAACCTTCAGTAGAAAGTCCTGTTACTGAGCATGTTACCATGGATATTGAGACAGAAAAAAATTAAACAATCAAACAAAAAAAATCAAACATTTCTTCAAAATGGAAGCATAAAATGGCTGGTAAATGTTCTGGGTTATTGAATTGGTTATTGGGTTATTTGGGGTATCCCTACATATTCTTTCAAATACAAAGTAGTAGAATAGCCAATTACCTTTAAATGTTGGAACACGACCATGACTGGTAGTAGGAGCTTGGAAATTATGTAGTTAAGTAATTAAAACTATAATAGTTGGGTAGAATTTTCTAAACTTTCTCTGTTAATTGATATTGTCCTTGTCCATAGTGTGGAGTTTTTAATCTCAAAAGAATTTTTAAAAAGGAAGAAAACTATTGTCTCCAAATTTGAACTTCTGTTTTTTTGCTTTTTAAAAAAAAAAAAGAAAAGAAAAAAAGCAGATCTACGCATTGTAAATGGCTCTGAAGTGAAAATTTTCTTTTTTTAAGGAAATGGGGCTTAAAATGCAAGAGTTTAGTAAAGAATGGGCCAAATTCCCTTCCGGACAACAATTTTCATTGTGCTGTCAAAAACCTGCACAATAGTAAGATTTTTGTCTTTTCGGTAGATATTGGGAAATCAGTCAATGCATGGAAGAGGATGAAAGCAAGGGTACTGGTGTCAGAGCATAAATAAAGCTTGTGCTTGAATAATCTATTTTCTCTTTGGTTTGCACTTACTTGCAATATCTTGAAAGCACAAAAGGTGCTTAGTCCCAATCACAAAGAGCCAAAGATTGATTATAGAAACAGAGCTTGACACAGAACAAAAAATTGATGGATGGTGAAGGAAGATACTGATACTGAGTCATTGACATAATGTTTCTGAGCATGAATGCTTGTTTTTTGTTTTTTGTTGTTTTTTTTTTAGTCTGGAACAATGAATTGGAAAGTGCACTTTTGAGAGCATTATAGGAGAGATGGAGACTTCATACATATTTCTCTGATGGCTTTTTATTTTAAAATGGAGCTGCCCACAAGTCAAGTGGTAATCAGATATGATCTGATTTCTGCTTCAAAATCAAATCAGATACATTGTAGGAAAAAGTACTACCAGAAGACTTTCCTGATCTTTAAACTCAATGTGGCTATGAATACTATTACACTTAAAAAGGAAAAAAAAATGACTATTGAAACCAGATGTTTGCATATTTTGAAAATAAATATATTCTACTCTAAAAAAATAGACTCAGGCCAGTAAGCTATAAATACACACAAATCGCCATAATCTTATCATGGAAACTATGTGGATCTGAATTTATAGACCCTTCAGAATGTAGAAGGATTAAGCTCATTAAATTTGGAGGAGATGAGTATAAACATCTCATGCTCTTTACCTAGTAATGTAAACTCATTTTTTCAGTCGATTTAATCCTTCATGATGCCCTGCTCTTAAATCTTGCCTCCTTGCCCTGTTCAAAAATTCAGCCTCTTGTTACTATCCTTATGATGATTTTTAACTTACTGATATACTACTCACTATTTAAAATATAGCTAAAGAGCTACCTTCCCCCATAAAAACTTTTTTTATTTTTTATGAATTCCCACAGCTTTCATTTTCTGTACCATTCATCAAACACATGTATTTTTACTCCTTGTAATCAAATTCTCTCAGTGTAACTGTGACCACCCAATACTCTGTTCAGAGATTCTTTTTTTTTTTTCCCCTGTAGTCTCCACAATGGACATGAAGCCTAATGCAGGGCAGGAACTCACAATCCTGAGATCAAGATCTAAGCTTAAACTGAGATCAAGAATCAGACACTTAACCAACTAAGACACTCAGACACCCCTCAGTTCAGAGATTCTAATTGGCATTGAAATCCAGTGAAGTCTAAAAATGTTCTTTAAAGGGAATTCAAAGTTTTAGGTCATCAGAAACACTGTGTCAAACTTTAGATGCTGCCTCAGTTTCCCAGGGTTGATCAGACTCCAAAAGAACAAGGACTGATCTATTTGAAGTAATGGTGCGGAGCAAAAAATTTGCAATGACTTCCTATTACACATGAAGTATATACAGACCCCTCAGCATATAGCACGGCATTCAAGAACCAGAAAGAAGTCCGTTGTGGCTGGAGTTGGGTGGATCAGAGAAAGAATGGAAGAAGAGAAGATCAAGTCAGCACAGGACTAGGTTGTATAGGATTTTGTAGGCTAATGGAAGGACATTGGTTTTTCTTGAGTGAAATAAGCCAATGAAGCAATTTGAGAAGTGGGGAAAACTGATTTATGTTTGGAGGTCTGGAAGATATTACTTGGCTGGAACAACTTGAAGGATTATTTGCCACTTACAGAGTTAAGGAAGATTATGGAAAGATAAGTTTGGATAGACAGGGAAGAAAAGAGGAAGTACCTACTTCAGAGTCAAGGTAGGGTACAGGGGTTGGGTACATATACAGGAACGGATGAAGGTAGGGTAGTAGCAAGTGGTAGGAATGTATGAAAATTCTCTTCTGATTGTTTCTACTTTCAAGGAATTATATTTATGTCAATTATGAGCAAGGAGAGGAAAGTAGGTATTGAAGGTTTGAGGAGAAAAGACAGTAGGAAATTATTTATCTAGCTGAGTGAGGAAACGAATGACTAGAGAAGCAGTTTAAAGTTGTCACTGGGGGTTCCTGCAGGCCCCCAAGAGCCTTTAAGTGAGCCTGGGAGGTCAAAACTATTTTCAATGTAATATTATTTCTTTGTTTTTTTCACTCTCATTCTGTCATCAGTGTACATTGCAATTTTCAAAGACAGCATGACATATGATGTTGCAGGAATTTCAGTGTAGTTGCAGACATGAGAATCTAGCTGTGTTCTTATAGCCCAGACACTGAGGAGATTTGCAAAATATAAAATGATACTCTTTTCATCAACTTCTTTGTTTCTACAAGATAGAGATGTTATTCATAAAATATTTGTTAATATGAATGGATTTACTTTGTTTTTAAGTACATTAATAAATGTTTTAAATATTTATTAAATATTTAAATATAAATATTTTAAAATGTTTTAAACTTTCTCTGCTTTAATTTCTAATAATGACAAATATTGATAGATACAATCCACATAAAGAGAAGTGCTTGAATACAGAAATTTAAGGAGAAGAGGGTCTTGAAACAGAAAATTTTGAAAACTATTGAGCTAGGGAAATTTAGTTTGATTCTTCTGTAGCATTAAAACTACTCTTAAAAGAAAGGGTTATGCATTTAAAATAAAGCCAGAATAAACAATCCGAAAATTTGTATGGATCCATAAAAATGTGAATCCAAAAAAAAAAATCTGGAGAAAGAACAAAGCTGGGAACATCATACTTCCTGATTTCAAACTATATTACAAAGCTATAGTAATTAAAACAGTATAGTGTAGGAGTAAAAACAGATATGTTGATTAGTGGGACAAAACAGCCCTGAAGTAAGCCCATGCATATATGGCCAATTAATTTATGACAAATGAGCTTATGATATGCAATAAGTAAAGGATAGTCTCTTCAATATATGTCAGGAAAACTGAAACGACACATGCAAAAGAATGATGAAATTGGTACCCTATCTTACACATGACACAAAAATAAAGACTTGAACATAACACTTGAAACCATAAAACTCCTAGAAGAAAACAGGTGTTAAACTTCTTAGCATTTGTCTTAGCAATGATTTTTAGGATTTAACATCAAAAGTAAAGACTTCAAAAGTATAATAAACTAGTGTGACTACATGAAACTAATAAGCTTTTGCACTGCAAAGGAAACCATCAACAAAATGAAAAGACAACCCATGGAATGAGAAAAATATTTGCAAATCATATAATTGATAAGGGGCTAATATCCAAACCATATATAGAACTCATACAACTCAATAGCAAAAACCAAACAATCCAATTTAAGAATGGGCAGAGTAACTGAATAGACATTTTTCCAAAGAAGATACACAAATGGCCGACAGGTACATGATAAGATGCTCCATATCACTGATCACCAGGGAAATACAATTCAAAACCATAATAAGATGTCACCTCACACCTGCTAGAATTGTTATCATCAAAAAGACAAATGACAGTAAGTATTATTGAGGATGTGGAGAAAAGGGACCCTTACACGCTATTGGTGGGAATATGAATGGGACAGCCACTATGGAAAACAGTATAGAGGTTCCTCAAAAAATTAAAAATAGAGCTACTCTATCATTCAGCAATTCTACTTCAGGGTGTATATTCTAAGGAAATGAGATCACTATCTCAGAGAGATGCCTGCACCCCCCATATTCACTGCAGCAATATTTACAATAGTCAAGACATGGAAACAACCTAAATGTCTATTGAGGAATGGATAAAGAAATGTGTGCTATATATGTATGTATATGTTATATATATACACACACCACATAATATGATCCATCCACAAAAAGGAAGGAAATCCTGCCATTTACAATAAAATGAATGAAACTTGAGAGCATTATTCTAAGTGAAATAAGCCAGACAGAAAAAAACAAATGCTGTATGATCTCACTTATATGTGGAATCTAAAGAAACTGCATTCAAAGAAACAGAGAACAAACTGGTGGATGCCAGATGTGGGGGCAGGGGAGGGAGGAGGTAGAAAAAATCAGTGAAGATCATCATAAGGTACAGACTTCCAGCTATAAGATAAATAAGGTCTAGGGATGTAAGGTACAGCATGATATCTATAGTTAGCAATACTGTATTGTACATTCAAAACTTTGAAAGTGCTAAGAGAGTAGATCTTAAAAGTTCTCATTACAAAAAAAAAAAATGTATAACTATGAGAGGTGATGGATGTTAACTTATTGTGGTCATCATTTTGATATATATATGTATATATACATACATATGTATTTATATATAAATACATATGCATATACATACATATACATATATACATATATATGTATGTATGTGTATATGCATATGTATATGTATGTATGTATGTATATGTATGTATATATGCATACATATATGTATATGTATGTATATATACATACATATGTATGTATATATATACATATATATATTTCAAATCATTATGTTGTATACCTTAAACTAATACAAAGTTATGTGTCAATTATATCTCAATAAAATTGGGAAAAAATAAAATAAAATCAGTATTTTTATGTTCTTCTTTCATCCAGTTCAGATGTCCTGAGCACTGGGACAATGTAGATGCAGCACTGAATTTATCCAAAGTTAGATTTTGCCAAGAAACTACATAAGAAGGAGGGGGAGCAAGGTAGTTAAGTTGGACAGTGAAATTTGAACTGGATAAGAAGGGAAATGAGCACATAAGGGGTCCTAAGAGGAAGAAAATATTGGGGGTAGGGGTGTGTTTATATGGGATTGAAAAAAATGAGGCAGTAAGCAAGAAGGATAGGAGGTGGTGGTTGGGGAGTGTGATACAGTGAAACTGCCACTGACATGAAGTTAGTGCTTCAGGTCAGTGAATGGATTGCTGAACAGAAGGGAGGATGAGATCTTTGGAGGAGAGAGTAAGTTATTGAAACCATCAAGAACTAAGATATTGATCTATATGAAAACTCTTTAAGGAAGTAGAGAAAGAAGAGGTAAGGTTGTAAATGTGAAGCTCTTAAAGGAGTATTGTGTCTTAGTCTCCAGAAGGTCAGGGCTACTGGACTAGGAAGTTCAGAGCCCCACCAATGGGGAGACCCATGAAGGCTCACCTGTGGTGAGGCAGATGTATGAGTAGCCTCCTCCCCCAGCTTCCATCATGTAACCTTGGGGCAGTGTCTCAAACTCTCTAATTCTTCATTATTTTTACTACAAATTGGGTGGATCAGCTATAGGGTGGTTGTAAAAATAAATTTGAGACAACATGTATCAAGAACTTACTATAATGCTTGACACTGAGTAAGCACTCAAAATACATTAGCCATCATCATTATGATTATCTCCCGAGCAAAATTATACTCTCTTTGAGGAAAAGCATCCTATTTCAATCACGTTGATGTCCCCCAATGCAACTATGATAGCTCCAGGTTAACAAACGTTTGTTAAATTAAATTTGTATGACTCACTCATTTTCTACTTCAATCAGCACTTTTTTTTTTTTTTTTAAAGGAAATGGTAGTAAATGAGACATTTGAAGATATACCTTAGGTCCTAGGACACTCATCAGTACCCAGCAGCAGGCCAAGAAATGCTTGGTTATTTGCCTGAAAACACTAATCTCCACCTATGCTTTGGAATCTCTGAGAAATGAGGATAATGATACAGTACATATTTATAAATCGTTTCTGAGTCTGTAGAGGAATGCAGCACAAGCATTAAATTGTCACTAAATTTAAACTAAATCCTCCTTAATGCAAGAGGCCTCACAAACTGTTGTTTTTCTATTTAAATCCAAAGCAAACCTACAGTTTTAACCTGGGAATGAATGTTTTAGCCAAGGAATTTTATATTTGAGTTCAGAATTGTGTCTTCCATAATATTTTTAATTTGCCCATGATTCACCATAATATGTAATTTAAGGGCACAAGTGTGACTTGAAAATGAAAAACATACATTACTTTAAACTAAGTCAAGTGCCTAACTCTGCTCAGCAGGGAGCCTGCATCCCCCGCCCCCCCGCCTGCCCCTCTGCCTACTTGTGATTTCTCTGTCAAATAAATAAAATATTTAAAAATTAATTAAGTGCCTTGCTATATTTTATCCATTTTCTTGCAATCCCTGATTTTCTTTTTGAAATACAAAGATTAGGGTTGTAGACTCTGAGAAACAAACTGAAGGTTTTGGAGGGGAGAGGGGGGTTAGGTGAGCCTGGTGGTGAATATTAAGGAGGGCACGTATTGCATGGAGCACTGGGTGTGGTGCATAAACAATGAATCTTGGAACACTGAGAAAATAAAATTTTAAAAATTAAAATTTAAAAAAATATGAAGATTAATTTTGGTCAATGCCTCAGTCTTCTACTGCTAAGATCAGACATCTCTAAGTGATAAGGAATGAACAGTGCAGAGAAGGAAGCCATAAATTACAATAGTCATCACAATATGTATTTATTGAGTGCTTACTGTGTCCTATTTACAGAATTTATTTCTTAAAATGTGTTATTATCATAGATGCCCTAACAGTGGGAGGTAGCATTATTGGTTTCATTATGCAGATCTGAAAACTGAGGTAGAATCATGCAGCTAATAAGTGGGCAGCCAAGATTCAAACTCCAATAGGATCGTTAGTGTGGTCCCATTTTCAAAGTTTTTTTTTTTTAAAGATTTATTTATTTATTTGACAGACAGAGACCACAAGTAGGCAGAGAGGCAGGCAGAGAGAGAGGAGGAAGCAGGCCCCCTGCTGAGCAGAGAGCCCAATGCGGGCTCGATCCCAGGACCCTAAGATCATGACCTGAGCTGAAGGCAGAGGCTTTAACCCACTGAGCCACCCAGGCGCCCCATGTGGTCCCATCGGTGCACCCACCTCTTAGTATTTAACATCTCCTATGTCCTTAATTTTGAAAGACCTTGGACTTGTAGTAAAGTTTATGTTTATGACTGTTTTATATCTGAGGATACTTCTACCTATGCTGGATAAATGTAAGTATTAATCAAATTAAAAAGGAATTAATCAGAGATTACATTGTGATAGTGATTTTCACCCTTCAGAGGGGTGGTCAATTATCCCTTTTAGTGAGGTTGTTGGGTGATGAAAGCTGAAAACTTCCTGGGATAATTCTTAAAGTGTGGCTATAACAGAATTTCACTGAATATGGACAACATTTTGTCTTAGTGAGATATATTTGTTATTATGACCTAAGAAATCTGAGGGGAGAAATCCATATACCCTACATGAACAATTGTTTCAAAGTGACACAAAGCTTGAGATAACCTAATTCCAGGCTTAAATGCTTCCTTATTTCATTAATTTATTTGTGTATTAAAATGTTTAAAGGAAAATTGAAATATCTTCTATAGGGACAGAAAAAATAATATATGGTTTCATTCCACTGATTCAGTGGAATGAACACTGAATCAGAAGCCCCAAAATATTCCTTTAAATTTGTGTTTTGCCTTTAAGTAACTAAAGCTCTTGAAAAATAAAAGTCTGTATTCTCTTTTATAAAATAAAGGTGTTGGGCTAGATCTTCCACTGTCCTTTCCAATACCTATTCTAGTATTCGCTTATCACTGATATTCAATGTACAATAAATACATTTGTTACTCTCTCTCTTTTTTCTTTCTTTTCTTTTTAATCAGTGTCATAGGTCTGCAGATTTTTCAGGAGTAAATGAGAATCTCAGTTTCCAGGTGGTTTCCTCTAATGGTTTTTGAGGAACATGCATCTGAAAATTAGGACTTGAAATTGGGAAGCAAGTGAACCATACAGTAGTCTAACCACCATATGGAGACCATCATTTTTCATAACCACTCAATACATCATCCATGAGCTACCATACATTTTATATTCATTAGTTTTTTAAATTAAAAAATAATAATTGGCCTATGTCTAAATATGTACCTTCTTAGAAATAGAATTATGATCCTTTTGAAATAAATCCTGTTTTGGGAACATATTTTATCATGGTATACTAAATCCATAATCTGTTAACAAATATATTTAAACAAGTAAGCCTAAGCATTCAAAAGACATTGTCAAAGTTTATGCCCCTGAGCATTATTCTTACAAATTTTCCCCCTAACTTCTCATGATCATCCAGGTTGGCATAATAGGAGAACCCCAGCCAAAGGCATGAGGGTTACAATTCTTCTGATTATTTTTTTTTTCCAAGGTTCTCTGAAATGACCCAGCTTCCCCACCCATAATTTATTCCTAGTAAAGTGTCAGTGAACCTAAAATAGATATGAGGCTTGTTTCTGAGTACTATGGCTGGCTGAACAATGTAAGTGGACAGTTATTGATCACCTGTCTAACCTGATTGACACTAATTTTAATAAGCTGGGACCTTTCTCCCTTATTTCACACAGTTGTTCATAAGTTCAAGACTTTATTCCTCCATTAAGACTAATAGAATGACTTGTTGACTTTTTCTAAAGGTTTTCCGTGGTCAGAGGAACAAATTATTATGAAAGCCCAGAAGCCGAATTGTAATTTTATAAAGATGCTGTTGGTCTTTTAATGTTTGATTTGCTATCTGACTGCTTTCCAGATAATTAAAATGTTCTCCTTCCAAGCCCCAACTGTGAACTAAAGGACCTCTGAGTATTTCACCTTAAGTAATGTGGATTGTTGTTAGTTATGAGATTGTATTTACTGGCACTGTGTAACAATAGCTGGCAAGTGAGCAAATTAACTCAGCTTGCGTTTGTGACACCGACTTGAAATTATATATATAACAAATGCGTGTATTTTAAAGCCATACTTCTTGCCTCTACACAGTAATTTTTGAAAATGTCTTTGACAGCTAAAAATGGGATGATAAATGGGAAGTCCGAACACAGACAGTAATGAAATCAACCAGTTTAATGACTCTCCCTCTTCCCACTACCACCTCTGCTCCTTATTTTAATCACTGGATCATGGACCAAAAGTTGGAATGAGAGCTCCTGTTACAAACCACAGCATCAAAAATTAATATCAATTAGCTTGATCTTGAAGGAATAGATCTCTGTAATAAAGGGATAAATTATTCGAAATGTGCTGAGTTTGTTTCATCTTTCTCCCTTCTGGGAACCTAACATTTAAATGAGATGATTACATTCCAATTTGTTCTCCTACAAAAGCAACTAATTTGATTGTATTTTTTTGCTTACTTCTGAAAGGAGGCCACAATAGCTCACGTATTTCCCCATATATGATTAGTAATGAAGATGTCCGTTTTCATTTCATCCTTGCAAAGAAACAACCTTGCCAAATGCTCCCACCTGCAAGTATGTTTTCTAACTCCTCATTTTCTTCTCTAATTACTCCTTGATTGTAGGGTAAATTCTCTAAGCTGTAGTGCAAAGGAAATCATTGTCTTTTTATCACCTCCCAAGGGAATTCATTCTACTTGTTTACTGATGTGTATGGCTGACTGAATAAAGTGATTCCTAATTAGAATATATGAAGTAATCATCGGTCTACCTGGAGTTATAATTAATGCGTTAGGAAAATTTTACTGAGTGTTAAGATAGGTATTAGCACAAATGAGCTTATTTTATCTGCTTTGAAACACAGAGGATACCTTTTAGATACAGTGTTGATTAAAACAGAGCAGTAATTTTATGGCAACTTACTATAATCATTACTATAGTGCATATCATTGGAAATATAGATTATTGTCTCTAGACTCCTTTCTACATAATATTACCACAGTGAAGGGGTTTGATACCTTAGTAAAATCTCACTGAAGGCTTAAGGAAGGAAAACAATTGACTTATTTTTTAGTAGTGCTTCTTTGATAATTGATACGATCTTCAATTAGCATTTTCCTGGGCTTGAGGAAAAAAAGAACCCTACTAAGGGAATTTTGTATCTGCTTGGGAAGGTGAACAAAATCTTTTGATTGCTTTAATTATGTTTCTGGGTAGGAGACAGTAAAGGTTTGAAGCTAAGGACACAGATGTTTCAAGGACCTCAAGGATAAAGCTGACTGGCTACTGAGAGGTTCACAAGATTTTCTTGGCTTGGAGAATTCACCGCGGTGGACAGACTGGCTTTCAGCCTCACCAGCTCACAGATACAATTTTGTGTTAGCGTATCGAGAACATATCTTTTTGGACTGAATTTCCACAAATCAAGCCCCGGATGAATGATGTAAAAACAAAGGCTATCCTACTGATTTACAATGAGAAATTTAACTGTCAGAAAGCTGAGCACATTTGCATCAATATGACCAGTTCATTCTCTAAGAAAATCTTCATGGGAAGGAAAATTATTCACTGAGTTTGCTTGCTGAGCATGGAAAATTGGTCGGTCAGGTCAGTGAGTGAGTTGTATGATTTTGTGTTCAGTTATCACCAGACATAGTCTTTGATGTCTTAATGAAACCATCTACATAACAGAGATCAGTTTCCCACAGGGACTGGAATATCGGGGGCTCTTTCAGGACATGGCTTCACAGTAGGCCAGGGAGGGTAGGTACTGAAGGGCTAAAGTAACTCCGTTTTGAGGCAGTAGCCATTTTGTTGTTCATATTTAACTATGAGTGACCCAAAGCTTGCATAAATTCCAGACAAGGAGATAGGAATTCCAGGAACAGAATTGGTTACTAAACCACAAACTGCCCCCACTTCGTAGATAAGTTAATCAAGACCCAACCGGTCTTGCTACTCCCTGCAACTTTCCCCGCCCTGGTACAAACAACTTTCAAAAGATATCCCCTAGACAAAGTAGCCAATCCCCGCTGAACAGCGCAGCTTAAGCAACCCCAGCACCAATCATTTTAAAGGTCGCCTATACATGTGATTTTGCACGTGAATACTTTGTGGTTTTTGCCTTTATAAGCCCTGTGAAATTTCAGCTCGGGGCTTCCTCCTAGACTCCACTGTGTTGGTGTGTAGGATGAAGCCCGAGCTGCAGCCCGCCTGAATAAAGCCTTGCTTTTGCATTTCGGAATGTCTGGCTCTCGGTGGTCTTCTTGGTGGTGGTCCTGCGATCTGGGCATAACAGGTACCACCACCGTTTACCACTCCGTGCTTCCTAATTGATACATTCCTATATGGAGAAGTTAATCCCTTGGATCAAGTTCCTTGAGTTTTTCCATCTCTTTATGATTTTGCAAATCCTGAATCTCTGAAATTATACATCAACTCTACGTATGCAATCCCAGAGGTCATACTTTTTTATAATTTCTTATAGGAGAATTTATTGACCCATGTTAAATATTTTCATATAAAAATCTTTTCTTAAAGGGGAATTCTCATGAGAATCTCAGTTATATAACTGAAAAGTCCAAGATAACTTTACCAAGGAGTTGTGACAGCACATACAGGCATGCTCTGTTTATGACAGCAAATGCAATTCAATACTCTTCCTCCTCAGCCGTGTCTATACTACTCTTCATGGCTTTTCAGTTGAGTCCATACCAGGGATCTCAGGAGGAAAGGACTGTACTGAGGTCACGGTGGAAAGCTCCCTGCACGAGCATTCAGAATGCTGCAATTCAAGTCGTAACCCTGCCACCAGGCAGCGTCACATCCTTGGTCCGGCGACGTAACCTTTGCCAACCTTCAGTCTCCTTATCTTGAAATGAGGGATTGGACCTGGTACATTTTTAATTTGTCATTGAAAGCTTAGTGTGATTTAATTTAGAAGAGTTGACAATTAAAGAAGGATGAGAATGAGGAAGGACGCGCTGATGGAATTTAGGCCATGATCTGAAAGTTACGTTTCACTCTCGAGATAGACTCCCTTGAATGTATATAGATATAATCTTCAAAGTGGATTGTATCTGTTTTGCCCCTTGCTCTTGTTTGTCCAGAATTCCTTGTTTCTTTCTTCAGGAACATCTTTCCTGTGGGGAACCACTTTCCTACATAGTTTATTTCTCTTACTGTTCCAGAACTACTCACTCAACTGTTCTTTGGCTCCTTGTTACTTGCTCTTTAGAATCAGCCCATTTCCCTGTTTCATTTCCTGCTCCTTTCCCACTGTTACCCAGGGGTCATTCCACTTTCTGGCTCAACACAACAGCACAACAAGGGCACCCTGTACCCTTCGTGACTGAACGTCTTTGCACACGCTGTTCCCTCTCTTTTCCTACTCAACCTTCATAACTCTGACTCGGTTTCAGTAACGAGTCCTAGGCATAGCCCTCCCTGACTTCCCACACAGGTAGAATTAGTCACTCGTCTTTGCACCTATGCCTCCCTATAGACCCTCTAATACAGCACATCTCACCCTGCACTGAAATTACAACTACACTATTCAAATAATAAGCAAAGTACCCATTTCACCAAGCAAAGTTTCATCTGGCATCTTTCTTGTCTTCACTGAGTCATACCTTGCACCTATGTGACTCTACAGCAGATCTATTTGAAAGCCTTTAGGCTACCCAGTCCTGCCATGTTTCACACATCTGGCAACCTTAGTCTCCTGAAGTTATAATGTACCTATATTCATAATTTAATTAAGCACTTACTTTGTCTAAGGCATTGGATTAAAAAAGTGTGTGCATTATCTTGTTTAATTTTTCCCATATGAGAGATAAGTCTTAGAGAGTTTAGCAGTTTGACCAAGGACACACAGCTAATGACTCAGTGGAACTAGGATCCAGACCAAGGTGGATTAACTGCAGAATCTATACTTAAAATGCAACACTGTCATTATCAGATGATCTCTCTGATATGAGGAATTTGAGAAATAAGACAGAGGATCATAGGGGAAGGGAAGGAAAAATGAAACAAGGTGAAACCAAAGAGGGAGACAAACCATAAGAGACACTTAATCTCAGGAAACAAACTGAGGGTTGCTGGGGTGGAGCAGGGGTGGTGACGGGGTGATGGACATTGGGGAGGGTATGTGCTAGGGGGAGGGTATGTGCTAGGGTAAGCGCTGTGAATTGTGCAAGACGGATGAATCAAAAACCAAAAGAAAGTTAATAAAGAAAGTGACAGAAATACAAATAATATGTTAATAAAAGTGAGAGAAACGCAAAATATATGTTTAATTTTTGTTTTAAAAAGCAACATTGTCTTCCACTCATTATCTATACTCCCATAAACTCCCTTACCAATGCTTCTTGGTACTTTTCCTTCTTTGACTGTTCTCCCAACCCCCACTCCTTCTCTTTTCCCCATCCATTTCTACTATGCCTTCTGGAACCCTCTACAACACAAATACCCTTTTTTTTTTAATTTTTTATTTTTTATAACCATATAATGTATTATTAACCCCAGGGGTACAGGTCTGTGAATCACCAGGTTTACATACTTCACAGCACTCACCATAGCACATACCCTCCCCAATGTCCATAACCCCACCACTCTCTCCCTTCACCCCTCCCCCAGCAACCCTCGGTTTGTTTTGTGAGATTAAGAGTCTCTTATGGTTTGTCTCCCTCCCCACCTCATCTTGTTTCATTTATTCTTTTCCTACCCCCGCCAAATCTCCACGTTGCATCTCTACTTCCTCATATCAGGGAGATCATATGATAGTTGTCTTTATCTGATTGACTTATTTTGCTAAGCATAATACCCTCTAGTTCCATCCACGTCGTCGCAAATGGCAGGATTTCATTTCTTTTGATGGCTGCATAGTATTCCATTGTATATTTATACCATATCTTCTTTATCCATTCATCTGTTGATGGACATCTAGGTTCTTTCCATAACTTGGCTATTGTGGACATTGCTGGTATAAACATTCAGGTGCATGTGCTCCTTCGGATCACTACGTTTGTATCTTTAGGGTAAATACCCAGTAGTGCAATTGCTGGGTCATAGGGTAGCTCTATTCTCAACTTTTTGAGGAAAATCCATGCTGTTTTCCAGAGTGGTTGTACCAGCTTGCATTCCACCAACAGTGTAGGAGGGCTCCCCTTTCTCCACATCCTCGCCAGCATCTGTCATTTCCTGACTTGTTCATTTTAGCCATTCTGACTGGTGTGAGGTGGTATTTCATTGTGGTTTTGATTTGTATTTCCCTGATGCTGAGTGATGTGGAGCATTTTTTCATGTGTCTTTTGGCCATTCAGATGTCTTCTTTGCAGAAATGTCTGTTCATGTCCTCTGCCCATTTCTTGATTGGATTGTTTGTTCTTTGGGTGTTGAGTTTGCTAAGCTCTTTGTAGATTTTGGATACTAGCCCTTTATCTGATATGTCGTTTGCAAATATCTTCTCCCACTCTGTCAGTTGTCTTTTGGTTTTGTTAACTGTTTCCTTTGATGTGCAAAAGCTTTTGATCTTGATGAAGTCCCAATAGTTCATTTTTTCCCTTGCTTCCTTTGCCTTTGGCGTTGTTCCTAGGAAGAATTTGCTGCGGCTGAGGTCGAAGAGGTTGCTGCCTGTGTTCTCCTCAAGGATTTTGAGGGATTCCTTTCTCACGTTGAGGTCCTTCATCCATTTTTAGTCTATTTTCATGTGTGGTGTAAGAAAATGGTCCAATTTCATTTTTCTGCATGTGGCTGTCCAATTTTCCCAACACCATTTGTTGAAGAGGCTGTCTTTTTTTCCATTGGATATTCTTTCCTGCTTTGTCGAAGATTAGTTGACCATAGAGTTGAGGGTCTATTTCTGGGCTCTCTATTCTGTTCCATTGATCTATGTGTGTGTATGTTCTTATGCCAGTACCATAGTGTCTAGAAAGTCCTAGCCTCAGCAATCAGACAACAAAAAGAAACTAAAGGCACCCAAGCTGGCAAAGAAGAAGTCAAACTATCACTCTTTGCAGATGATATGATACTATATGTGAAAAACCCAAAAGACTCCACTCCAAAACTGCTAGAACTTGTACAGGAATTCAGTAAAGTGTCAGGATATAAAATTAATGCACAGAAATCAGTTGCATTTCTTTACACCAACAACAAGACAGAACAAAGAGAAATTAAGGAGTCAATCCCATTTACAATTTCACCCAAAACCATAAGATACCTTAGGAATAAACCTAACCAAAGAGGCAAAGAATCTATACTCAGAAAACTATAAAGTACTCATGAACGAAATTGAAGAAGACACAAAGAAATGGAAAAATGTTCCATGCTCCTGGATTGGAAGAACAAATATTGTGAAAATGTCCATGCTACCTAAAGCAGTCTACACATTTAATGCAATCCCTATCAAAATCCCATCCATTTTTTCAAATAAATGGAACAAATAATCATAAAATTTATATGGAACCAGAAAAGACCTCGAATAGCCAAAGGAATATTGAAAAAGAAAGCCAACGTTGGTGGCATCACAATTCTGGACTGCAAGCTCTATTACAAAGTTGTCATCAGCAAATACCCTTATTTTAATATTTTGATATAAGATATTCCCTTTTGTTCTAACAAAATCTGGCTCCTTCTCTGCAAGTTTTGTTCCCGTTTGTCCCCATTTCAGAAGAAATGCTCATCCTCCCTCAGTCCACATACCTTCTGCTTCAGCATGGCTTCCAGAACAATGTTCCTCCTGTCTTTTGTAAAATTCCCTCTTCCTTCAACGTGTATGCTGCCATGTTCTACTATTATTTACCCCTCATTATTGCTGTCTTCTGTTGACATACTTTTCTACCGGACATTTTTTTTTTCCTACTCAGGTATTTCTATCTTCCTTAGAACCTTTAAAATTCTAGGTGGATAACCTATTAAAACCCAGCTCTGTTTCCTAACTCATTCTACTGACCGTTGATCCCATTCCATTTTGACCAGAGAAATCCTAAAACATATCATCCTTGGGCCATCTTCTACCTACAAAATCTTAAAATTTTATATGTCAAAGTTTAACTACAACCTTGTATCCTTCTAGGTCTCTCCAACAGACTTATTGTTCCACTATACGTAGTCCTCCATTTCCTTCATCCTGTAATGGTTAACCATTCCATCTTTTCTCGGCTTGCAACTCCCAGGTGGGAGATTAGGTTTTCCTCCCCACCTGCCTAGACTTCATAGTTGAAGATCTGAATCACTTTTTCACCAGGGCTATCAATTTCAAGATTCTTTTATGTTTACACTGCAGCTTGCCCATAAATGACAACACTATATCATTGCTACATCTGTACTTTCTGCATCTGGGGGCTTCTGGAGAATATTATACTGTAATTACTACAAATGCTCATACCAGGGTAAGCTAGTGTTTTTGTTTTTTAATAATGAAATTCTATACATATTATATAAGTACCTCTAAGGGATTTGCAGCCTGTCCCAGTTAAGATGATCCCCCCACCCCAGATCCACATGTATATTTACTGTCAAAAGGATCACTGGAATAAACACAATGCTCCTGTGCTCCTGTGGAATGCTGGTTGTCTACTGTCTGTTGGGCACTGCTTCTCTGAATAAGTCACATAGATAAATTCTTTACCTTGGTCCTCTTCTGATCACAAGCTCAGCCATGGTATGACCCCATAATGCTCCTAGGGTGGTCACCATTAATGTCCAATCTTCCACAGATATCCACATAGCCAGCACCCCCTTAAAATAACAAAGCAGTGAGCCCTACATCTCCATTTACTTTCCAGAATCAGAGTGGTACATAGTGGAGATATTATTTGAACTCATGAAACTCTGAAACTCATACTGCTATCCACAAGTAGATAGAATAAATCTGAGGGGTTGAGGCATTAGATCTCTTTTCTACAGGTCCAAAGAAACTATAATAGGTATGTTCAAAGTGAGGATTTTTAAGACCCACTCTCTTTAGCAAGTTTCAAATATGTAATAGAGTATTATAACTATAGTCATCACACTCTATGTTACATCTCCATTACTTGTTTTACAACTGGAAGTTGATACCTCTTGACTCCCTTCATCCATTTTCCCCACCCTTCATTCCCTGCTTCTGGTGACCACCAATCTGGTCTCTATTTCTATGAGTCTGGGTTGTTTATTTTCTTAGATTCCACACATAAGTGAGATCATAGGATATTTGTCTTTCTCTGACTTCTTTCACTTAGCATAATACCATCAAGATGTCACAAATGGCAAGCTCTTGTTCTTTTTTATGGCTAAGTAGTATTCCATTTATGTACAAACCACTTTTCTTTATCCATTCATCCATTGATGGTTTCCATACCTTGGCAATTGTGGATAATGCTGCAGTAAACACGGGGTGCATATGTATTTTTGAATTAGCATTTTCATTTCAATTTTTAAAAGAGATTTAGAAAGAGATCTTAATAAAAATATTTTTCACTAGTCATTGTTTCTCTCAGGAGTTCCACGGAATTCCTCCTTCCACTCTTCTGGAAGTTATCTCTAAGAGCAATTAATATTTATTGAGGAATTATGCTTTCAAGCACTGAGATAAGATCCTTTCATCTCTTATATTAAAATAATCTTAAGAAGTAGCTAGTGAACTATCCTTATTGTACAGAGGAGGAGGCTAAGCCTACAGAGGTTAAGTCATTTGCCTTAGCTCCTTTAGATGCCAGACCTCTGACTTTCACCCAAAATGATTATGTGTAATACCCATGCTTCTGGTCACATCATCACTGTTGCCTCTGATGTTCTACTATTCTTCATTAAGCATTAATTCTAAGAGGGATGGAAAAAGTTATAACTAATGAACATATTCAGTGCCAGGGTTTTATCATGAATGGGAACTTGCCTGTGCAGCAAGAACTTAACTGAGTGGCTTCTGGGAAAGCCAACCCAGCTGCTGGGAAATTTTGCCCTTCCTTGTTTAGAGAATCAAGTCCCTTTTTTTATTTCTGCCAGCAGTCTCTGGGATTTCTATATTCTGATTTGATTCTACATTCAGTGTATAATTGCAATACAAGATTGAAAATGCTGTTTACAATGTAATTCTAAAGTAGTTTATACTCTTGCATAATTGAAATGGCTTGCTTGAAACAGCTCACTGCACCCAAATATGCCTACTTAGCTAAGCAGGAGGACTTCCAAGTCGATTCTTTACAAAACGTTAGAGCAATGAGGTAAAGTATGTCTTGTTGCGGGCTGAGTTTTTCTACAGTCCTTACATCAGATTTTCCAGTTTAGGGTGATCGTTCCTTCCTGTTCATTAGCATAGTATTGTAGGAAGATGCACTTATGATTTTATTAAGGAAAACCATTCCTTATCTGAAGACAATTGTCAAAATATGTCAAAAATGTTCGAGTTTGGGGCGCCTGGGTGGCTCAGTGGGTTAAGTCTCTGCCTTTGGCTCAGGTCTTGATCCCAGGGTCCTGGGATCAAGCCCCACATCGGGTTCTCTGTTCTGCCAGGAGCCTGCTTCCCCCTCTCTCTCTGCCTGCCTCTATGCCCACTTGTGATCTTTCTCTCTGTCAAATAAATAAATAAAATTTTAAAAAAATGTTTGAGTTTTCCAGATGCAAGTTTTTACCATCTCTCCTCAAAGATGACAGCAACAGTTGGTATTGTTAATATAATGTTTATAAATTTGGCTGAGATGAATTCTCCAACTCTTTTCAAAATACACTTTATGGAAATAAGTGATATGAATATCTGTAGTGTTTTTTCTCTTCAAGATTAATTTCTCTGAAGTTTCAGCCTTTAAGCTTTAATAAGCAGCTATTTCTTGGTCACTAAAAAGTGACAGAGCACTAAACAGTGGGGAAAATACTACTAATGAAGGATAAAACATGGTCCCAACCCTCCAGACCACTAATGTATAGTGTTTTTAGGAAGATGGCAGGACATATTTGAAAGAAGTAGGAAGTTCAAACTCCAGCTTTAATAGTCACTAATGACAGGACTTTCAGCAAGTTAACCTTTCTGAATCTTAGTTTCATCATCAATAAAATGAGCCACACTAATAGTTATCTTGAAAATCTTTATGACACTTAAATGATTTAACTAATCTATGTAAAATTTATGTAAAAACTAACACTCTATCAGACATAGAGTAGAGTTTACAGCTCTGATGATCATGATAACAATAGCAAATCAATAACTATCTTTATTTCTTCATATATGTAAAAAATGAGTACTATACATTTTCAATGGCAATGCTAAATTCAGAGCTAATTTTAGTTTCTGGAGTCTTTAAATATATCTATGCATAAAAAAATAAATTTTAAGCTTAAATACTTCTAACTTGCCAAATAACTAATAATTGATGCATGAAATGCTGGTGGGTATAAATCAAAGCACCCAACTTTAATTTCTCAAGTTAACCAGAAGCTGATCTGATTGCATTTCTGAGAGTCTGAGGAATGACAGGGAAAAGGATGGAATAGGTTTCCTGATATTTAGTAAGATGGAAAAATTATGAGATTAAAAATAGCATTAGAGCAGAAGTTTGGTTTCTGAAGTCCTCAGATTTCAATTCAGACTAATTGTTTCTAGCTCTGTGACAGGCAAATGATGAAAACTCCTTTCTCAGTTTCCTTAGTTTGAGAAAAAGTATGTATAAAATGCTCAGCACAGGACCTGAAAAAGAATAATTACTCAAAAATGGAAATTATTATTTTCTTATCTATTTTTTAAATTATTAATTGAGTTGAAATTTGGTTTGCCTTTCTGACCGAGAAGCGAGGATCAAAATAAATGCTTGAGCTAATATGTTCAGGAGCACGGGTGAGAGATGGATATCGAAAACTGGACTCATTGCTAAAGAGGATGTCCTTGTGAAATATCCAGTGAAAAGTGACACTGCCAGATTCCTGAGCCACAGAAACTGTCAGATAATAATTCTGGGTTGTTTTAAGCCACTAAGTTAGTGGTAATTTCTTATGCAGCAAAAGAAAATTAATACAGAGCTCAAGACAAAGGAGTGCAGATTTGCTATGTTGAACTTCATGTTTAAAGACCTGAATAGGTGTAAATATACCATAACTGAGCATTTGTATGCATGGCGTACATTTTTAATTAGAACATGATGAATCCCTTACACAGATAATAAACCAAAGACACAAAAATGTGCATACATGTGAAATAGGCTTGACCTCTTTCCTCCAAGGAGCAAAGAAGTTAGTGGGTAGGATAGGCATGTTTCTAAGTTTAAAAATACACAAAATGAACAATGAAGGTGGGACAAAAAAGGTGCTGAGTGTGTGCCAAGGATGGAGGAGTCCGCTTTCCCAGCTCCAGGGTGAGGCAGTGGCTCCGTAGTACAAATGAAAGACTTTTTAAAATCAGACTCCAGAGACATTGCGACTATTAGAGGCTTCTCCTCTGGGCTTTACCTTGATTTCTGCAGAAACCCCTTCACTCCATTTCAATTTGTGAACAACAAAGCACATCTTTGTCCCAAGTTTTTGCATTTTACTCAGTAAATATATTATTGGTCTGAAATGTTAAGAGCAATAGATAGCTTCACCATTCTCTTGGCTTACATAGGAGCCCAAAAGTAACAGAATCTGATATCATAGTAAAAAAATTATGTAGAGAATACAGAAAAAGCAAAGCCCACAGGAAAATAATATAAACAGTCCTACATAAAGGACGCTACTCCAATTTCTGAAAGTCTTTTTTTATTCTCACTTTCAGTGGAATCTAATTATGATGTCCCTGAATGATAGACATTCCAGGAAAAGGGTGGAAAATGGCAATAAAAAGCCTCTGTGGCACTAATGGATGCAATTCATGTTTAACCCCTCCCCCCAATTAATTTCCAAGCCCTGGAGTTGCAGTAATTTATGGTTATTACTCTACAATTCAGTGCCACTTCCCCATGCCTTAACACAGTGCTTGCTCTTCCTAACCTCACTCACCAGGATGAACAAAATGAGAAGGCTCACAGTCCTAGACAAGTACGCACACTTAACAAGAATAAGTTGTCAATCCTATTGGGGTTTTCACTTAAAGAGCTGAGATTTTCACGTTAGAAGGGAAAAAGGTAACAACTCATTTGGAAATTCTCATTTTTAAATAGGTTATAATTTGCAATAGGCAAAATCTATCTTTTCTTTTAGAGGGGGAGAGAGGCAGAGTGAGAGGGCAAGAGAGTCTTAATCAAGCTCCATGCCCAACATGGACTCACAACCCTGAGATCATGATGTCAGCCGAAATAGTCAGGTACTTAATTGACTGAGCCACCCAGACACCCCCAAATCTATCATTTTTTAAAAACTATTTGTAAAGAAAATTGACACACCAACAGATGAATAGGGAAAGGAGGGCTATTCATGGAAATTATGTGGCCCTCAAGTTACTGTAGGTAAACATATAATCTAAGCAAAAACAGTGTTCTATCTATACAAATGCAATTTTAAATGTAACTTCCCCCTTTTAACCATAAGTCCTTCATATATTTATTTTTTTTAAAGATGTTTTTCATTTGAGAGAGAGAGAGAGAGAGAGCATGAGAGGGGGGAGGGTCAGAAGGAGAAATAAACTCCCCGCCAAGCAGGGAGCCTGATGTGGGACTAGATCCTGGGATTACATGAGCAGCAGGCAGTCGCTTAACCAACTGAGCCACCCAGGCACCGAGTCCTTCTTATATTTTAAAAAAATAAAGAACTTCTCACTCCTCTGTATATAGTCTTAACACAGAATAAGCTAGGGAAGTGGCAGATTAAGAACCCCAGGTGTCCTTCAGTAGTTGGGAGAGATTCTCATGTTTAAAGCAACCCAACACCCCCTCCCCCATCATTGCTACCTATATACTACCAATGTTGCCTAAATGATAAGTTGCAGGAAAAAGGAAATACAAAATGAACTTAATGATAGCTGTTAGGGATACTTCATTCAAGACAAAGAGGTACTGAAATATGAATTCTAAAATTCTGTGGTGGGTGGTGGTCAGACTAGAGTCAGTCAAATCAGATGGCTTGCAGGCTAGTTCAAACAAGATAGATGTATTAAGTTAGCTTTCCCAGAACAGAACCGGAGATGGGCATTCTGCTACAAATGATTCTCTTGTGAAACAAAGGGCTTATGGGAGAAAACTTTAAGGAAGTCAAAGTGAGAGAAGATGAGCAAAATGGGGGGGGGGCAGTTGAAATTTAGCTTCAGGTGGCCCAAAGGTAAATGTTTGGTAAAACTCAATTTAATCTATATTTTTGATACACCTAGAATTCTGATCTCATCACTACAGAATTCTTTTTAATAGCACCAGTCTATATTTTATTGTTAAGCACTCCAAATCTTCTCATGGGAGCAGGATATAAGTGCTAAAATATTTGTATATATATTTTTCCTAAATACATATATATTTTTATATATTACATAGTTTTATATATATTACATAACTATACTTATTTTTCTCTATATAAATCTTTTTTATATCTATATATATTTTATATTTAGAATTGTCTATACAAAACAAATATACATTTGCAGGTATTAACATAGTTATATATGTACTTATATATGTTAATTTAAAATTATACAATATAAATATATATATTGTATATATATAATGTATATATATATTGTATATATACATACTCTAATATGGATCTTCAGATTAATAAAATTTAGCTTCAGTGTAAAAGAGTGTTTACAGTCTCATCCAAAGACTGTCTTAGCAAGAATTATTTTTTCATCAAATAAGTTTTCACTTAATACCTCAAAAATAGGGAGGCCTGGGTGGCTCAGTTGGTTAAGTGGCTGCCTTCAGCTCAGGTCATGATCCCAGCGTCCTGGGATCGAGTCCCACATCGGGCTCCTTGCTCGGCAGGGAGCCTGCTTCTCCCTCTGCCTCTGCCTGACTCTCTGCCTGTGCTCACTCTCTCTCTCTCTAACTAATAAATAAATAAAATCTTTAAAAAAATTTTAAAGAAAAAAACTCAAAAATATTAATATACCCATGTTTTTATTAAACTGCAAAGTAAAGTCAAATAATGCAGGATTTTCTACCTGGTTAGTATCTAGACAAACTGATGGGCACATGGATGGAATAATTGATTTATTACTTGTTTTATTCCTTTAGTAATTAAGAGATACTGACTGTCCATTGCTAGACTCAGAGAAATTAAAAATGAGTCTCTGCCTTACCTTTGAGGAGTTCAGTATAGTGGGAAAGGTAGATATAGAAAGTGATCAAGTATTACTGTTTATGTTAAATGCAAAAGAGTATGCAATGGGAGCACAGAGGAGAGAATATTAGTAGTTACCAGTTAATCCCCCTTCAAATGCAATAATAATGGTTATGAATTGATGTACTTTTAGTATGAATTAGAGCTAAATGCTTTACGTGTGTTAATCTCAAATAATCTGTACAACAATCTTCTGGAATTAGCTACTGAAAGTGGGTAAATTTAGCAAGATTAAGTGATTTGCTTTAAGGTAAAATGCCTATATTTGTTGGAAAAATAACTCTGTCTCCTGCAATTATGGAAGTCTCCCTAGTGAGCAAATATTGGATTGAGGTTTTTTAGATATAAATAACAACTTTCCTAAATACGAAGTTGGATTCAAATGAAGCCTAGATAAAAATAGTGAACCTTTGACATAGGGCTAAGTAAACGTTAACCAGTCTGGTGTTAATATTGATATATCTCACTTTTCATTGATCTTTTTTTAAGTATAATTGACATCCTGTTAGTTTCATGTATACAACATAGTGATTTGACATTTGTTGTATTTGTATTTCATTGAATTTGTATTCATTGCAAATGGATCATAAAAATAAGCCTAGTTACCATCTCTTACCATAAAATGTTAATACAATATTATTGACTATATTCCCCATGCTGCACATTACATTCCCATGCCTTACTTATTTTGTAACTGGAAGTTTGTTCTTCTCAATCATCCTCACCCATTTTACCACCTCAATGCCCTGCCAGTTTGTTCTCTGTATGTAAGAGCCTGGATTTGGTTTGGTTTTGTGTTTCAGATTCCCCTGATAAGTTAAATCATGTGGCTTCTGCCTTTGTCAGGGCTTACTTTACTTAGCATAATAACCTAAAGGTCCATCCATATTGTTACAGATGGCAAGATTTCATTTTTTTATGGCTAAGTAGAATTCCATTTTATATATATCACATTTTCTTCATCTAGTCATCTATTGATGGACACTTAGGTTGTTTCCATATCCTGGCTATTATAAATAATGCTGCAATGAACATTAAAGTATAAATATGTTTTGGGGTGCTTTGATGGTTCATTCAGTTAAATGTCTACCTCTTGGCTTCAGCTCAGGTCATGACCTCAGGGTTGTGAGACGGAACCCCAAGTCAGACTCTGCACTCAGTGTGGAGTCTGCTTGAGATTCTCTCTCCCTCTGCCCCTCCCCCAGCCCCCACTCTACAATAAATGAATCTTTTTTAAGAAGTATATATATGTTTTTGAATGATGGTTTTCATTTAAGTTGGATAGGTGCCAGAAGTAGAATAGATCATATGGTAGTTCTATTTTTTAATTTTTGAGAAACCTCCATAGTGTTTTCCATAGTGGCTGAACCAGTTTATATTCCCACCAACAGTAGACAAGGGGTTCCTTTTCTTCATATTCTGATACTTGCTCTTTCTCGTCTTTTTGATAATAGCCCACTATGATGAATGTGAGGTGATACCTCATTGTGATTTGATATGCATTGCTCTAATGACGAGTGATGCTGAGCATCTCCTCATGTGCCAGTTGGCCATCTCTATGTTGTCTTGGGGAAAATGTCTATTTAGATCCTCTACCCATGTTTTAATCAGATTATTTGGGTTTTTGCTGTTGTCATCATTACTGAATTATGAGTTCCTTATATATTTTGGATTTTAACCTCCTACTGGATATATAATTTGCAAATATTGTCTTCCATTCAGTAAGCTTCTTTTTCATTTTGTTCATGATTTCCTTGGTTGTGCAGAGCTTTTCGGCCTGATGCATCCCCACGTATTTGATTTTACCTTTGTCGCCCTTGCCTTTGGAGTCTGATCCAAAAACAAACAAATGTACAAAAACGGTGCTAAGACTAATGTCAAGGAGCTTACAGCTCCTTTCTTCTAGAAGCTCTTTGGTTTCACTGTGTTCTTCCTTCTGAAGTGAGCCTCTTCTAGGGAGAATACAAAGGAGTCATGTTTTTTCGTTTATGTTGAAGTAGGCCCCATGCCTAGTACAGAGCCCAGTGTGGGGCTTAAACTCACAACCCTGAGATCAAGACCCGAGCTGAGATCAAGAGTCAGCTGCTTAACAGACTGAGCTGCCCAGGCACCCCAGGAGTTGTTTTTTAATCCATTCAATCACTGTATGTCTTTTTGTTTAGAGAATTTAGTGCATTTACGTTAAAAGTAATCATTGATAGATATGCACTATTGCCTTTTTGTTGTTTGTTTCCTGGCTATTATTGTAATTCTTCTCTGTTCCATTTTTCTTCTCTTTCTTTCCTTCAGTTTTGGTACCATTCTTTGATGTTATGTTTAGATTATTTTCTCATTATCTTTATGTATTTGCTATAACTTTTCTTTGTGATGACTGTGAGGTTCACATATACTGTCATATGTATATAACAGTCTATTTCAAATCAACAGTAACATAAATTTGAACACATTCCCAAACTACATTTTTTACTCCCCCTCTTATTTTAAGTTTTTGAAGAACATTTTACATCCTTCTATTTTATGTATCTCTTAGCTATTTATTGGAGTTTTAGTAAATTTTACTACTTTTGTCTTTTGACCTTCACACTAGCTGGATGTTTAAAAAAAAAAAAAAGTCCAACCAAGGATACTCTACCGGGTTTGGTTCTTTTCTTTTGGCACTTTGAATATGTCATGCCACTCTCTTCTGGCCTGCAAAGTTGTTGCTGAAAAATCTGCTCATGGCTCTTGTACTTAACTTGTTTTTCTTGTACATAAGTTGGTTTTTCTCCTGCCTCCTTTAAACTTACCTCTTTTTCTTTAACTTTTGACATTTTAATTATATTGTCTTGATGTGGCTCTCCTTGGGTTCACCTTATTTGTTATTCTCTGGACTTCCTGGGCCTGTATGTCTGTTCTCTTCCTCAGATTAGGGAAATTTTCAGCCACCGTTTCTTCAAATAAATTCTATGCCCCTTTCTCTCTGCAAATGTTATTCTACTTGATGTTGTTCCATAGGTCCCTTAAGGTATCTTCTCCTTTTAAAATTCTTCTTCCTTTTTGATCTTCTATGTAGGTGAGTGAGTTCCATTGTGGTCTGCTGTTGAATTCCTCTAACGTAGTTTTCAGTTCAGTTATTATATTCTTAATCTCTGTAACTTCTGTGTCATACTTCCACATATTTATGTCTCTCTGTTGAAGTTCTCAGTGCATTCATCCATTTTTTTTCCAACTTCAGTGAGCATCTTTTTTTTTTTCAGTGAGCATCTTTATGACCGTTACTCTGAACTCCTTACAAAGTAGATTACCTATCTCCATTTTATTAAGGTCTTTCTATGAGATTTTGCCTTATTTTCTCATTTAGAACATCTACATCTCATTTTTATTATCTATGCTAGTTTCTATGCCTTAGGCAACAGAGCTTTCTCTTCCAGTCTTGAAGGAGTGACCTTGTGTAGGAGGAGACCCGGAAGTGCAATTCCCCCCTGGCCACTAGAGCCAGATGTTCAATAGGCATCCCCTGTATGAGCTGTGTATAACCACCCACTGTGGCAGAGCTGTGGCTTCAGGGGAGCTGGGTGTGCCCAGCAGTGCTAGTGGGCTAGAGGGAGACTACCAAAATAGTGCCCACAAGCACCAGCTATAGCAAGGTAGAGTGAGAGAACAAAATCACATCCACAAGCACTTTCTTTCCCTGAGAGATTTCTCCAAAATTCTTGCCTCCTCAGCAGTTGCTTTAAGATTAGTAAATGGGTCTCTTTCACATATGGGCTGGAAACTCTTCAAGCTGCTGCTTTTGCTGTAGTTCCTGGGGCAAGTGTCTTCACACAAGCCTTTTAAAAGAGGATTCTCTGTCCCCTACAGTTCTCTGGTTCTCCTGGACATACTCCCTTTGGTTTTCAAAGCCAAAGATTTTGGGGGCTCATCTCTTCAGGGTACCTGATGGTGGGGACTAGTCCTTTACTCCTTGGAAAAGTTCCATATTTTGAGATCCTTCCTGATTGTATGTTGCCACATCTAGAATGAGGTTTTGGGTCAGAGCATGTCTCTGCCTCTCCTACCCCTCTTGATCTGGCCCTTTTATCCTTTATTGTGGAAGTTCTGCTCATATAGTATTCAGGGCATTTTCAGAGGAAATTATCTCATATGAGCTGTAACTTTGTTCTTTCCACAGTAGGATAATTTCAGGATTCTCCTACACTCCCAGTTTGAACTGTTTCCCTGTTTTCATTCATCTTAAGTTTTGGTAATTTCTATTTTTCTAAGAGATAACCACTGTATCACAATGTTAATTTGTTGCCTTATGTTGTACATATTATTTTGAAAGATTAAAAGAAAACCTCAACTGCATATGAAAGAATAGCCTTCTTTTCATTCCTCAGATTGTTGATTTATATTTTCACTAATTATATTTTGGTCAATTTTGGCAATTCTGCAGCTATTTTTCCAAAGAAAGAATCTAATATTTGATTATATCATCTTCTACAAAATTCCTTTGTTTTCCATTTTGATGAATTCTACTTTTGCATTTATTATTTCCTTTATTTTACTTCTTGGAATTTAATGTGTTGTTTTTAATTTTACATTACATATTTAAATAAAAAAGCTTTAAAAAAAAAGCTTAGCAATTTTCTTGTTTCCTAATATATACATTTATAAATATTGCCTTTGTTACATCCAAAGTTTTTGTATACAATGGATTCATTGTTTTATCTAAATATTTAATAATTTCCATTGTGTTTTGCAGATTATGAACCATTTAGAAGGGTGACTTTTTTTTTCATTTGTAAACCTAATGATCAATTTCTCTCTTTTCAAATTAATTTTACTTAAACTGCATTTTTGTCACAGCACCTGCTTAATATGATGTTGGTTTTTGGTGTTTGAGACTTCTTTCTAAGCTAACCATTAGGCTCTAATGTGTGATAAATTTTGCAAATTTTTCATATGTACTTGAAATTACTTGTATAAATGATAATATCCACGAGGGCAGGGATATTTGTTCATTTTGTGTTCAGCAAAAATAACTGCCTCACATATGGATGGCCCTTAAAATATACATAAGCTTGTAATTTGTATATCTCAAGTATATGTATCTATAGGTATAGATATACAGATATATATGTAATATACTTTTACCATGTTCTATCTAAAGAATGTGAAGTTCATCAATTCTTTTTCCTCCTGCCTAGAAGATATAAGCACCCAAGGCTTTACTTCCAATCATCCATCTTTTATTTTATGGTTGCCTAGTATTTTAGTTCAATTTTGGTTTTCCTTATATTTTTATTTATATGTATATTTAATTTTCACTCATAGACTGAAGCCCAAGGCTCCAATTTTTATTTTATGCCTATTTGCTTCTCATCACCAAATTGTACACAAATGCATACCAATATATAACTGCAGGATAAAACTTATTTTGTTTTCACTATATAGTTAGTAGATTTATTTCATGAATATATATTAATAAATCAAGTTTATAAGATGAATTTTATAGACTTTTATTTTTATACAGTTTAAATAAACTTTTATTATTCTTAAAGTAACACATACAGATGGTTTAAGAACTTAAATAATACACAAAAGCTTATGACAAATATAGCTGTTCCCATCACTTATTTCTGCCTTTGGAAGTGCTTCTTCTCATTATTTCTTTGAATTGCCTCTTCTCTTACTTACTTTTTAAATTGTTAACAGATGCATATGCATGCACGCACACACATACCCTCATCTCTTGAATTACCTAACATACTGAAGGCACAGTAGTATGATATAAGGTAAAAATATTTTGTCTTTCTTCTATCTTTCACTCCCTCCCTTATCCATTCAATATAATTGTAACTGTTAGTTCAATCAATATTCAGTGTTTTAATTATTAATACTGTAACTATCTTTTTACTCATGAACCAATTTTCCTTTCCTGAACATCTTTCAATTATTTCCCCGAGTTAGTAATTTTTAATTTTCTTCTAATTTTCTAATTTTCTTCAATAACTCTGTAAAAAACTTTCAATGTAATATTTCAAGAGTCAAATCTGTCAGATAAGATAGTCACTCAGAAATAAACTCCTTAAGTACACTATTCTGCTACAAAGACTTAAAAAAAAAAAAAATGACTTTTTCTACCCTCACACTTGATGGATATTTTGGCTGGTTTTCAGATTCTAGGTTGAAAAACAATTTTCTGTCCAAATACTTAATATGTGGCTTTATTGTCTTTAGGTTTCTGACTTTAAGAAGTCAGAAATTGTTCTTATTCCTTTGGGGTCCTGTGAGTCTACAAAATAGTCATCTGATAGCACAGATCTCTTTTTTCCTCAGTCATCTCAAGTAGCGTAGAGCTGAGGAAAGGGCTATAGAAAACTTTGGGTTAGTCAAGTAAAGAGTAAATTCCAACAGATTTTAGAATTGACTAAAATGGAAATAAATACTGAGGTGAACATCAGATGTAGAAAAATACCAGTACCTTTATTACCAGTAACACTGAAATAGGGGATTGTGGTTTAGGTGTGTGTGTGGCAACACCTAGTTTCCTAATACTAGACCTAGTGAGTAAACATAGTTACATGCCCTTTCATAGCTGCGCTGGAAAAATAATTCTGTAACTCGGAACATGGAACAGCAGACTAAAAGACAGGGTTTCTGATGGAAACTAGCTCCCAACGAAAAGGGGAAGGAAAAAAAGCAATGTTGTGCATACCCAGATACTACCCTTAAATAAATATAAATATAAATCCAGACTTCACTCTCCTTCCCATGATACAAATAAATGAGACAGAGAAAAGCCCAAATGTTACATTAAATGTTATCCTTGCCTATATGATTTAGTTTCCTAGAGCTGCTGCAAGAAATGATCACAAACTGGGTGGCTTAAAACAACAGAAATTTAATCTTTATAGTTCTGGAGGCCAGAAGTCTAGAATCCAGGTATCAGTTGGGGCTGCACTCCATCTGAAGGAAGAAGGCTCCACTGGGAGAAAATTCCTTTACCTTGGTGAACATGTTATAAGAACACCTTGCTGAGAGAGACTCATCTTTTTTCTGGGAAGTTTCGATATACCTGCTTCTGTGTAGAAGCTGAATCTCCAGGGTCTGAATATGGACCTGTTTGTACCTAGACTCTAAATAAGTCAGAGGCTCTCTGAGACTGGCAGAGAGATTTCTTTTGCATTTAAGAGGAAGAACAAGGGGGGAAGGAAGAGCTTAGGTCTGCATGAAGCAATGAGAGGAAGCAAGGTATCATGGCAATGGTGATGGAGTGAAGCACAACAAAGAGACCCTGAGGGAGAAAGAAATGACCAAGGAGATTCTGAAGTTCCTAACTGTGGTGTATGTTGTGATGTTGTTCTACCTCATCTCCTGAAAGGAATCTTGGTAAAGTCTACACTGGCATGAAAGTATCAGAGGACAGAGGATTCTTCTGCAAAAAACCAAGGAAGTGGCAAACTCTGCTCCAGACTGGCACAAAGTAAAATCAGAGACTATTCATTTGGAAGCAGGAGTCAGAAGAGAGGTGACATCAATCCTGGGGACTCACAGCAACAAAGTTTGAACTAAACTGGAATATAACATCATGGAAATATCCTTATAAAAGGATAAAGTAGAAATTTTGTCTTTGAATTGTCAATCAATCAATCAAACTTATGCCTAACAAAAGCAACATGAAGATTTTCCATCACAATTTTGGGCAGCATAAGAGGAATTTGTTATTAATCTTATAATTTTATACCAAGAGAAAATAGTACCCAATTAAACTAGCTTAGAGTCCATAGCTTAGCTTTCTAGTAAGATCCTTGCCAGTTGCTTAAAAGATCTCATATCTCTGCAATTTCCCAATCCTCACACTTGCTTGCTATCCAACTATCCACTTTTTCTGGTTTGAACTAAAGTATGTAAGTGATACTGGAGAAAGCTGCTTAATATTGTGCTTTATTATTGCTGCCTTTTAAAATTAAATTTAATTTAGAGAACATATACTGTATTATTAGTTTCAGGTGAAGAATTTACTAATTCATCAGTTGCTTGTAACATCTACTGGTCATTATATCACGTGCCCTCCTTAATGCCCATCACTCAGTTAACGCATCCCCACAGCCACCTGCCATCCCGCAACCCTCAGTTTGTTTCCTATGATCATCTGTTTTGTTTCTTAAACCCCAAAAAGAGTGAAATCATATGGTGTTTGTCTTTCTCTGACTAATTTTGCTTAGCATAATACCCTCTAGTTCCATCACGTCAGTGCAAATGGCAAGATTTCATTCTTTTTGATGGCTGAGTAATATTCCTCTGTGTGTGTGTGTGTGTGTGTGTGTGTGTGTGTGTGTGTGCGCGCGTGCGCGCGCATACATGTGTGCGTATGCCACATCTTTTTATCCATTCATCTGTTGATGGATATCTGGTTCTTTCCATAGTTTGACTATTATGGACATTGTTGCTATAAACATTGGGGCACATGTATCCTTTTGAAGCACTATGTTGGTATCCTTTGGATAAATATTAGTGCAATTGCTGGGTCATGGGATAGCTCTATTTTTAACTTTTTGAGAAAACTCCATATTGTTTTCCAGAGTGGCTGTACCAGTTTGCATTCCCACCAACAGTGTAGGAGGGTTCCCCTTTCTCCACATCCTTGCCAACATTTGTTGTTTCCTGACTTGTTAATTTTAGCTATTCTGACAGGTGTGAGGTGGCATCACCTCATTGTGGTTTTGATTTGTATTTCATTGTGGTTTTGATCTGTATTTCCCTGATGCTGAGTGATGTTGAACATTTTTTCATGTGTCTGTTGGCCATTTGTAAGTCTTCTTTGGAGAAATGTCTGTTCATGTCTTCTGCCCATTTCTTATATGGATTATGTAGGGGTTTTTTGGGTGTTGAGTTTGATAAGTTCTTTATAGATCTTGGATATCAGCCCTTTATCTGATAAGTCATTTGCAAATAAATATTTTATCTCATTCCACAGGTTGCCATTTAGTTTTGTTGACTATTTCCTTTGCTGTGCAAAAATATTTTATCCTGATGAAATCCCAGTAGTTCATTTCTGCTATTGTTTCCCTTGTCTTTGGAGACAGGGTCTAGCAAGAAGTTGCGATGGCCAAGGTCCAAGAGGTTGCCACCTATGTTTTCCTCTAGGATTTTGATGTATTCCTATCTCACATTTAGGTCTTTCATCCATTTTGAGTTTATTTTTGTGTATGATGTAAGGAACTGCTACATTCTGTTGATCAAAATCAGCAAATACAACTTCAACTCTCTGTTGCAATACCACTAAATTTTTCTGGTCAGCTAGTTTTTTCTCACTACAATGCCTTTTTAAAATTCTCTCTTTTCAAACCTCTACCCTTCCCAACTTGTCACTTATTCTCAGTGGATGTCTTTACCTACTCTATGGGGAAAATCAAAGTCATCAGATAAGAGTTCCCTCAATTTCTTGCTATCGCTACCTTAAATTTAACTACCTCTAAACCTATTACTTTCTTAGCTTTTCCTATTAAAATAAATATCTACTTCCTCCTCCTTCCCACCCTTCTTGGGAGGCTGTCTTCTCCCACATTTTCTAGATATTTGCAGTATCAATTTTCTTTCATTTTAGTTTATCCCTCTTAATGTGGTCTTCCTATTGGTATTTTAAAATCAATCACATCAATTTTATCAAAACTAAATAAAGTAAACCTAATCCCATTTCCTTTTCTTCCACTTTATCTCTCTCTTCCTTTTAAGAGCCAAATGTTCGAAAAATATCTGTGCTTTCTATCTCTAATATTTTCAGGAACATCATATATCTCAACCTACTTAAAATGGTATCTGCTTCAACTATCAATTCTCAGGGAGGCTGTCTCCCAAATTCTTGATGAGGTGGAGTTCTTCAGGCCTAATTTGTGCTCTCATTGCATCATGTAACTTTTAATTATTGTTCATATCCCAGCTTCATATTATGCATGTATTTGTTTGATTTTTTTTCTGTAAAGGACCATCTTCCCACACTAAACCTAAGGTTTATGTGGATAAGAACTGTAGTTGTCTTTGCTTGCCACTGTCCCATCAATGCCTAGAACAGTGCCTAACATATAGAAAGATGTTAAATATTGTTGTTGAAAAGTTATGACTAGTTTTAAGATCAACCCAAACTTCATTTCATGTTGCAATTAAGAGCTATGATTTAGTTTATCCTTTGTCCATTGACAATGCTATTTGAGTATCCAGTATGTATTGAAAACAAGTGACCTCCAGGTATAAAAGATAGGTGTCAAGGGCAAGCTTCCTGGGAAGGACCACAATCTTGCCCTCATCCCATTCAAATATTTCAGTTTTATCACAATCTTGCTTTTATTCAGAACAATCCATTCATTCATTTCAATATTATTTAGCACTTAATAATGGAAAAAAACATTTTGCCAACAACTGAATTAAAATTGTCTGTTCTTTCCAAAAAAAGTCTCTGATTCTTTGTTTTCACAAAAAGATTCTACCATCATTCTTAAAACAGTACATTAAATGTTCAATCCTGCTTGCCTCACAGAGGCCCAGAAAAATGTTTGGATAGCAATGGTATAATTATCTTTGATTAGTGACTGAGCCTACCAGCCCCCCTTCCTTTATTTTATATGACAACAACAAAAAGAGAGGAAGTGGATGTTGATTATGAGGCACTAATGTAGGGCGTTTATGCATTGCTATAATTCCACTCATGAATATGCATGGTTTATGCATCAATTATTGTTCTCAACAGTATAGAAGGTACCTCAACCAGTGCTACACTCATTTAGCATTAGAAAACAGACGGGGATATTAGAAAGCAATTCTAGGAAAATATTGGGTGGAAGCCAAGCCCTCTTACTTGTGCTCCATATGGAAGTGGTCCCTAGGCCTTTCATCATATAAAATGCAGCTGCTGATTTAAGATCCCAACAAAGGAGTTATAGTAGTCTTTAGTGGCAGCCTGGATCAGTGCTGATGTTGGGGTATGAAGCAACAACTGTCAGCAGCAACACAGTATAGTGGGAAGCTCTGGCTTCTGGCAGCCCTGGTTTCAAATTCTGCTTCTGTTGCTTTCTAGTTGGGTTATCTTAGGTAGGGAATTAGCCTCTCTGAGCTTCGATGTCCCCAATTGCAGAGTTATAAGGATGATGTTAGCTCTCGGGATGTGTATCCAAATTTAAAAGAAAACATAAATTTAAGATTCTAGCACAAAGGCACTCGGATAATATTTATGGGATGAAATCTAAGTCAAGCACATGCATGAAATTTCATTTCAGTACATCTCATAAACTATTAAAAATATATATCATCTAAAAATTTTGCCTAATGGAAACTGTTTTGGTCTCTCTTAGTCAACGGGCAATTATTTTACTTATTATCTGAATCCCACCCCCTCCATAAAACCGAAGTTCTCTCTCATTTACTCTATCCTAGATGCAAGAGATTTTTTCACACACATATTAAGTCCACATCTCCTCTCCTAAGAATTTGCTATCATTCAGTTAACAAGCAGAAGTACAAGCCCATCCTTGGCTCCATTTGCCTTGTCCCCATGCCCGCAACAGCTGATTGGACAAAGACCAGATACCTGACATAGGATTGCCAAGTAAAGGGCAAGACACTCAATTACATTTGAACTTCAGGTAACATCCAATTTTCTGGTATAAACATGTCCCAAATATTGCACGGCACAATTTATTGGCTAAATCTGGCATATTTAATCTGACACAAAAAGGGCCAAATTTTCCCCCTCAGGATTTACAACTGGAATACAGAAGTTTAGTTAGTCCACAATTTGTGTTGGGACTGGTAGATCACATAGATCGGCCTTTGGACAGCGAAAAATAAAGCAATCTGGTGTACAAAAGGAGAAATGATGCAGCCTTCAGAAGTGCAGAGATGAGAGACCACACGGCCAGAGATGCAGAGAGTCCCTCCAGATTTCACCTACTATTTCCTTGTTTCACTTCATTCTGAATCCAGACTGTTCACTTTCTGCTGTTGCATTCCATGAAATGTCCCTGTATCCAATAAATTTCCTTTTTTGCTTAAGTCAGTTGGAATGAATTTTTGGCTCATACAAGCGATATTCCGGTCATGAAAAGATCGGTTTTAATTCGCCAACTACATCCTACCCCACCCCTTCCAGCAGGGTTCACAAGAGCCAGAATCCAAAACTGTGTATCATTTGGCATGAAAGATCCCCAGCCTGCATGCTTGTGCCCTTACCTGTGTACAGCAGACTATGAAAATTAGAATTAGTGAAATCTTGTGATTTTAAATTGAGAATGTTTTGAAATATTCTCTGTTTGTGGGGGGGGGGAGATATTATTTGGGGAGAAGCTGAAAGCTGATTTTTTAACAATTATTTCAGCATCAGGATGTGATTTTTCCTAAGTTCTGTCATCTGATAAATATACCTAAAGGTTAGTGAGAATATCAGCAGATTTCAGCCAAACTAAGCTTTTTAGTTCCTTGTCAAACTAGCCTTCCAGTTTTGTTTGGTTCCTCGCTCTTTCCCAGTTCAGACTTTTATACCTGCCATTCTGCCTTCTGTTGAGTCTCTCTAGAGAATGATGGTTGCATCAGAAAACTTGAGCTGAGACTGGTTTAAGAAACATTAACGTCCACATTCTTCTGTTTCTTTTTCCTCCCTATCTCTTGTTGCATTTTGTTCTGTGTCCCCACCCAAGAAACGGAGATTCCTAGTAGCTGTATCAATATCAAAAATAGTCCTAGTTGAGAAAATTCCAATGACAGCTTAGAAATGGAAAAAACATGGAAAACATGGGGGGGGGGGGGAACCAGCACTTCAGCTGCCTATAGAAAAGAGAGTAAAGCAGGCAAAGAAGGGAAATGAAAGTGCTTTCAAGCAGAGAAGATAGCATTCAACACTTAGAGGTGCAAGAGAATGCAGAACTTTGGAAACTAAAAAACATGTAATGTATCTGAGCTAGAACATTCACTGATTTATTCAACAATGTATCTTGGGACAGAGTGAGGACGTCTGAAGTGGAAGCAGAAGGGGTCAGAGGGGTTTTGTGTATGTGATAAGGAGTTCAGAATCTGTTCTGACAGGGGCAGATTATAAGCAGAAGAGAGGCATAATCAGATTTGCATTCTAACAGAATCTCTTGGGGACAGAATGGGAAAGCTTTTAAGGAGAAGAGACTTATTTCAGGAAATCTGATGATTCCAGTACAACAGGCAAGCATAATGACTGCCTAGATTAGGACAATGGGGAGCCCGCAGTTGTATGTGACCTAGAGGGTGGACTGAGTAAATTTAGGGAGGAGGATGGACAGATCTTAGTGACTCGTAACTGGGAGGGGCAGAGAGGATACATACCGTCTGTTGTGTCTTACAGAGTTCTGACTTGGACAGCTGAGCAAACATTGGGGCATTTCTCTCTCTCTCTGTTTCTGTCAGTCTGTTGGTCACCCCAACATTCCCCAACATTCTGTCTCTCTCTCTCTCACACACACAGACACACATCAATCTAGAAAGATAAACTGGCTTGAGCAAAGGCCACGAAGTTTTAAAATAAATAGTAAATTCATTGTTCGATGTGCCAATTGAAGGTACTTCGGGCTTTCCAGGGAGACGTGTTCAGCAAATGTATTTGAAGATACATTTCCAGTGTGTGTTCACATTTGTCTAGAGCCAAGTGAGAGAGAAAGACACAGAGATGTAGGTTGGTCGTCATTAGTACACCCTGGCTGCCACCGTGGAGTACTTTTTGTAATAAAAACTGTATATAAATTTGAGTTACAGCAGTAAGGTTCTGAACTCTCAGAAAGGAGATTGTAACTTTGGAATTATAATACAAATACAAGTACACTTCAGAAAGTGCAGAGTCAGCTTATCAATAAAAATGTGTAAAGAAATGATTATTTACCTTCCTCTTTCCTTCTTCCCTGTATGTTTTTTCTTTTTTACTAGTCAGTTTTTCCTTCCACCCCGCCACCTCACACTCCTTTCTTTTTATCATTTTCCTTCTCTAAACACCATTAATTCCTAGGCATTTTAAGTCACCCACTGTTCAAAACAAGAGCTGATTTTAATAATTTAGGAGAAAATTTGTGTTTATAAATCCCAAAGGCTTATGGGAATCTGTGGGAAACAGATATTTCCATGTGATCTCCTTTCCTCTCCTTTTATCATGTTAAGAAGGCAACATATAGCTCAGTGTAGAGATGTATCCAGATTCCAGGCTTAATGAAAATGAAACTTCCATTTTACCAGTGTCTCTCAGAATAGATCCAACCCCGCTCATTTAAACCTTTTGGTTAGATCATGATAGCAGTTAAAGAAATCCCCGTGTTTGTCTCACGGGATAACACCTTTTATCAAAATATGTAAAAGCTGCTAATTCTGGATGAATAGATCACTGAAACTTGAACTTAGTTTTTCTTCCTTTCTCCCTGTCCAAGGCCCCAAGCTATTTTAGAAAGACTAGATCACATTCAAAAGTCTCTTTCAACTATAAGAAGAATACCCCTAGAAATCTGTTCTCAAAATGTGTCTTCAGGCTGTCCTTGGGGCTTTGTGAAATCAAAGATAACTTTCAGCTTGGGAGTGTGCAAACACTCCAGTAGGCTGGTCTGGGGCAATTCATGGTTTTCCTGCCCTTGGAATAGTCCTCACCCTGAAAAGCTTCTAAATCTTAGTGGAAAAGATAAAAAAAGGACAGTGAAAAAGAATGACCTTTCATAAACACCTTTCTAGGCCAGGCACTTTCATCTTTTACTTTTACACACATCGTCTCATGCAATCTTCATGCTCACACTGCCAGGTAAGATGTGATCCCTATGGTTTAAAATGGAGGAAGCTGAGTACTGGGGAGGTGAATGACAGATCTGAGGTCATACATCTGGTTAATGACAAGCCAAAACTCAGACCTAGCTGTGAGTACCACTGGCATGGTCTGACTTTCCAGGTTTTTGTGCCGATCGCTTGATGAAATGTTCTACCAAAGGGGCGCCTGGGGGGCTCAGTGGGTTAAAGCCTTTGCCTTCGCCTCGGGTCATGGTCTCAGGGTCCTGGGATCGAGGCCCACATCGGGCTCTCTGCTCTGCGGGGAACCTGCTTCCCTTCCTTTCTCTCTCTCTGCCTGCCTCTGCCTACTTGTGATCTCTGTCTGTCAAATAAATAAAATCTTTAAAAAAAAAAAAAAAGAAATATTCTACCTAAGGAAAACCTGTTCTCATATAGGTCTATCTGTGAAAGCCCTAGCAAACCCATTTGAAAAAATTACTAAAAATAGGAGGAAAACAAGTAGAACGAAAAATGCTTCCGAGGTTTCCAGATGTTTCTGTTTAGCTGGTGAGACAATACTTTTGTGGGGGACAAGTTGTTAACAATGTAGCAAGGACTTGGCGGACAGCAGAAATTATGAACTGTTTGTCATTTATCATCCATAGATAACAAGTATTAGAGGATTTAGAACATTTTGTAATTAACTGCTTCGGCCGAGGAGCTGTGTCTTTATCCGTGGTCACCAGCCACACTTTATTACTCCTGTGGGAGGCTAATAACTTTCACAAACCTCCACAGTCACAGTGCGTTGGTAAGTGCTTAACAGTGGACTATGTGGAAAAAAAAAAGAATCGAGCCCCCTGATTTGTAGCATTTACTGATTTCCATGGTCTAAGTCCTCCTGCCATGGCTAATTTCAAGCTATCAACATGACGTCACTACATACAGAGTTGGGAAGAAATGCCCCTTAGCTCATTATTACATAGTATTTCCCTGAAATAATGAGAATAGCACAGATAATAGTAAAATAATTAAGGGGTAAAACATTATGAGTATTTAGGGATTTTTTTAATGTGGATTTATGTTATGTATATTTGTTAATTTGTAATAATGACTGTGCTTTGAAGGTTGACTTCCAAAACTCCTGAAAATTTAAGTCTGCTCTAATGAGTTGGCATGAGATAACTCTAGCACCCCTATTCTGATGCTTTCATGTTACTTTTGGCTTACTGGGCTTGTCGTCTTCCCATCTGTTCCTGTCAACACTACATACTCTTCACTTGTCTGCCTGCTTTTGTCTCCCATCAAACTGAGCTGTACAGTATCCACTCTTTGACTGCATGAACTGATAGTTGTGTTGGAAAATCATCCAATAGACTAACTATCCCCGAGCATTTATAGTCTTAACACCTGCATAATAAGGATTTCTTAATTGAAATGAATGGTTGACTCACGGTAGAAATTTCAGGAACCATAGCATAGGAGCCAGTAAATATCTTAGGCTGGTGGAATTTCTCAGTAACCTGAGAATTACAAGGACCACAAGGTCATCAATGCATAAAACAGGCCCTGAATCCAGATATCCAATGCCATTGTCTGTCATGGGATATTCAGGTCATCCAATTTTTAACATAAAACCAGGTCTGGATTTATGTGAACCCAAACTCAATCGTTCTGTTGCTCTTTCTCGAATATCTTGAGTAAAGTGGTCTTTCAGTAGGTAAAAGATTGCTTTGATTGAACTGATGTACATGTCATCAAGGATGTAAATAAATGAAAGGTATTTTTTTATTTATAATAAAATAAAATGGTATAATCTTAGATCTAAAAGGGATGCTATCAGGTTCTTGAGGTGGGGTGTGTTGAGGCCTTTTTTTGAACAGGGTAGTGCTTTGATCATCTTTCTTTAAAGCTGTCTGGGGGAAGATACTTAACAGGTGCTCTTGTTCAAGTTTAGGGAGGAAACTTTTTCAACAATAGGAACTTTGCCTATCATACCTTGGTCTTTTCTGCTATACTTTATATTGCATACTCTTCCTTCATTGACAGAACTGAGACGCATTGGACATTGCTGTCTGAGGTCATAAAGCAAAGTCATTTCTTGAAGATTGTTAATTAGGCTGCTAGCTTTACATGTTGGAACAAACTCAATCCCTTTAATGTTTCCACAGCCATCTTATTTGCATGTTTCCCCTCTGTGCAAACATTTCCATCTCTATGCAACTAATTGCGTGGTAGGGATTTACCACCCCCATAACCACACACCTACCATATTCATTTATCTGGCTAACTGCTGTAGCATTTCTCCTCTAGGATTACATGAATGCCAGCAATCTGCTGCCACCAAGAAAACTGCACCATCCCCTGAACTGATTTATAACTATGTCTCTCCTCTTTGCTGACTTTAAGACCTAACGAGGAAACCTGGACCCCTGTCATCTGTCAGGAAACCAATGATACAAAAAGGCAACTGGCAATAAAGTCTGCAGGGAGATCTAGATTCTCTTTCAGATATGGTAGTAGTGATAATATCACCTGTGAAATGTTCTAATCTCCCTGCTATTAATAATAATGATGCTGTTTAATAAAGAAAGCACTGAGGGGAAACCTGAGTGGCTCAGTTGGTTAAGCATCCCACTCTTGGTTTCAGCTCAGGTCATGATCTCAGGGTTGTGGTCAAGCCCCACATTGGGCTTGCAGTGGTATGGAGACTGCTTAAGATTCTCTTCTCTCTCTCTCTCTCTCCATCTGCCCCACCTGCACACATGCTCCCTCTCACTCTAAGAAAGAAAGAAAGCACTGAACAGAGCTTAATCATTTTTAGTATTATATTCAATAAAATGAGCCCTGTATTAGAGGTCAGGAGATTTAGGTTAATTTTGGCTCTGTCTTGATTAATGACTCAAAAAATTTAATGCCATAAATATTATTAAGCACCTACATCATGTACAGCAATATGTGTGGCACTAAGAATAAAAAGGAAATGTCTTCTACCTTCAAAGTACCTATGCTGTAGAGGGTTAAACCAGTTAATTTCATTTCCAAGGTTTGTAAAATTAGGGTTGATATTATATTAAAGGATCTCCAGGGTGACTTTGAATTTGTATTAACCAGTTTTCAAGTTACGTAATCTTGAACATTGCTTATCATTTAGTTTCTTTTCTTGTCTACAAAGAAACTTAGAAATGCACAGCATTTACTTCCAGCAACTATCATGAAACTTATAAACTTGTGTGAACTTAAAAACTTTTCAAACATACCCAAGCCTCAGGTCCCTCACTAGCAAAGTCAGAATATTAATATCTACCTCTCAAAGATGAAAGAGCCAAAGGAAATAATTTAGGCAAGCCTTAGCACATAGGAACTACTCAATAATTGTAGCTATTATTAAATTAGTTAATGGATTTTTTAGAAGGATGAAATAAGATAATTTATATAAATTATCTAGTACAGCATTGAGTGCATAGAATGCTCCCAAATATGGGAGCCAATCTTATTGGCTTATTATTATTATTTTAAACCATACTCATTATCTCATTGACATTCACTGAATTCATTACAAACTCATAAGATGAATTTTTAGTATATATTAAGAATTAGACTCATAGAAGATAAGCTACTTGTTCAAGATCTTACAGTTTCCTCCATTTTAAAAAAATAGAAGAAGTAATAAGGAAAATGTTGAGTTTAGAAAGAACATGACACAGCAACACCAACAATTATTAAAATGTACAATCAGCTGGGCTAATCAGCCTTAGTCTCTGGAGGACCTGAATTCTGCATGTAATCACCAGATGTGAAGTCATGTGAATATTACTGCCTTCACTCCTTCAGCATGTTCCTGACCACTACATGTGAGGCACTGTGCTGCTTGTGATGGGGACATAGTGAGAACAAACAAGAGTCTCAGTTTCCATGACACTGAAAGTCTAGCAAAGGAGAAATTTAATAGCCAAATTATTACCCCCAAATTGCTACTTGGATCCAAGAGAAGGTATGTTTGTAAGAGTAGGGGAATGTGGAGAACAAGTGAGAGAATTTTTACATGAGGAAGTGATGACCAAGCCACCAAATTCTGGGGAATAAGTAAGAATTGTTCAGGTGAAGGGCGATGCTCATTTAGTCATTCCAATCTCAGAGAAGCACGGTAAGAGAGAACATTTTGTATCCCAGCAACAGGAAATCATGACTAGAGCAACAAGGCAAAGGTCAGAGTCATGTGAAAAGAAACTGAGATAGTAAGGGTCTGCAGTCGAATGCTCTACCACTGAGCTATACCCCCACGCCGTTGAGATAGTAAGGGTCTGGAGGAAGCCAGAGTATAACATCTCGTGTCTCTTGTTACATACTCAGTCTTTATCATAAAAGCAACAAGAAACCACCAAAGACTTAACTTGCTGGGGATACAATCAGATTTATATTTTGTAACATACAAAATGACTATGTTGTGAAGAACCAATTGTCATGTATAATTTTGTTGTTCAAGATAATAGCTCCAACTATTCCTATATTTGACCTAGAAAGGGATAGGGCTATAACATATAGAAGAAGGCATTACCCATGTCAAAATTCTTCTCCCATTAGTAGGGATTCTTATGATCTCAATAGTATGAGGAAAATAAGATCATTATAGTTCACCAGTTCTTTAATTAACCTGATGTCTGGCAGGATATCCTCAAGTTTGTGTCAGAGGAGATCTCAATACCACAATCTTTTCCAAAAGCTGCACTTTCATCACATCATTTATTTATTATTTCATTCATTTTTTCAACAAATATATACTTAGAATCTACTATATCCACAATGTTCTAGGTCATAAGGGTTCATCAATAAATACGAGACAAAAAACTTTTCCTTCAGGTAGCTTACCTCTTCATGAGAGTAAGGAGACAGTAAATAAAGAAAATAAGGTAGATCTCAGATTACAGATCTGTCAGATTATGATTAGTGCTCTGAAAAAACAGAGGGTGCCAGAGAGGAAATAGTCCATAAGAGAAAACATCACTGAAAAGTTGATAATCTATGCAAAGACCTGGGGGTGGCTATCTCAGGGAAGGGGAGTGTATTTAAAGAGAATATAGAGCACATGAAAAGGCTCTGGGTTGGGGAGTTGTTATGGGAATTTCAAAGAGGCCAGTGTGTCTGGGGCAGGGTGAATGAGACAATATATAAAATGAAGTTAGAAAGATATTGGGGTAGGAGCCAGATTGTGCAGTATCTTAAAGACCATTCTTAAAGCTTCAAATACTATGACTTATATGCAAAACCACGGGAGATTTGTGAGTAGAGGGGTAATGTCAAGATCAGAATTTAATATTATAACACCAATTACTCTGGCTGCTAGAGACAGGTAAGATGGAAATAAGCAAAGAATGAAAGAAGGCCAAATAGTTAGAAAGTGATTGACAAAATCCCAGTAAGAGAAAATGGTTACTTGAATCAGACCGGGGACAATGAAGGAACAAGAGCTGTCAGATTTTGGATATATTCTGTAGGCAGAACTAAAAGGACTTGGCCATATATCAGATATGAAAGATAAGATAAAGAAAAATAACTGTAAGATCCTTGACAATGATCAATTAGACGAATAGAATTTCCACCCAGGAAGGCAGAAGATGATGGAAGAGCAGGTTTTGCAGGAAGAGCTGGAGGTTGATTTGAACTTAAGTCTGTTTTGACTATTAGATACCAAAATGGAGATCTTGAATTAGCAATTGGATTTATGAATCTGGACTTCAGAGGAAAAGCCTGTCTTGGAGATTAGAACCTGGAGACCATCAGTTTTGCCATTGATTGAGATCACCAACGAGATGAGTATAAACCAAGAAAGGTCCTAAGTCTGAGCACTAAGTCTTTCAGTGTCTTATAATTAGGGGGATGAGAAAGAATAAGCAAAGAAGAGTAAGGACTGGTTACCAGTTTTATGGGAGGATAATCAGGGACTGTTTTACCTTGAATTCAAATGAAGAACTTACATCAAGAAGGAAGGAGTGAGCAACCAAGTTAAAAATGATAGATCAAAGAAGGTAAGGACAGAGAATTAACCAACCACTTCCTGCAGTACACAGCGGGTAGAAAGATTTTTGAAATTTGTTCCTCAGAGTATCTGTTTATTTCTGGAGTTTTGTGACTCCAAACAATTCAGAACTACCGCAAGAATCACGAGAATGACCATGCCTTCCTGTGTATGCTCTCAGTACCACAACTAAACATCAGAAATGCCAGTGGAGGGACATATGCATTATTTGTCTTTCTCTTATCTACCCTACTAATCAAAACGGGTTATAACTATCCTTAAGCAAGAATATCTGCAGCCCCAATCCTTGAGATAAAGATTCTTCTTTTTCTTTTTCTTAATTAGAGTGCAGAAGATAGTCATTCTGATAAAAAAAAAAAACAAAAAACTATTGCATTTTAGGGGAAATGTCAGATTTATGGGTCTAATACCAGAAAAGGACAGAGGCAGTGATATAAATCCTTTACTGTTCAAGCTCAAGATCCAGCCAAGTTTATTCTAACTGCGTTTGAATAGTCTCCTTTATAAGTAAGTCACACAAAAGAGTGAATTTGAACAAAATGGCATTAAGGAGAGCACATGATACAATGAATACGTAATATAAAACACAACTGATGAATAATTGAACTCTACATCTGAAGCTAATGATACACTACATGTTCATTAATAGAATTTAAATAAGATAAACCAAAAAATACCCAAACAATGGGCTAAAAAAATAAGATGCCTGTTCCTTTGCTTTCAAGGGAGATGTCTTAGTTACATAAATGGAAGATGCTGAGACTTGTCCCATGAAGACAAGCATAGCATAACTGCATTTGCAGTGGAGCCCATCCCTGCCTCTCCATTGAGATTTGGTAGTCTTTTTTTTTCCTGGAATCAGGTTGCTTGATCCATATCCACATTCCAATTCAAACTCTGAGTATTGCTTCTTTTTTTTTTTTTAAGATTTTTTTTATTTATTTCACAGACAGAGATCACAAGTAGGCAGAGAAACAGGCAGAAAGATAGGGGAGGAAGCAGGCTCCCCGCTGAGCAGAGAGCCCGACTCGGGGCTCGATCCCAGGAACCTGGGATCATGACCTAAGCTGAAGGCAAAGGCTTTAACCCACTGAGCCATCCAGGTGCCCCTGAGTATTGCTTCTTAACAAACATGCATTTTAATTTCCTCATCAGGAAAAGGGGACTATGTATTATCTACCTCGATCAGATTTTACAAGGATAAAATATATGCAGAGCATGTTGGCCTAAGAAGTGGCTCGTTGGAAAAGGACCACAGACAGATGCTGGGGGGTTACTGAGGTAGCACTTGGAAAGGTGACAGTAGACAGGAAGAACAAAAACTGCCAATCTAAAGTCATCCCTACGTTCTACCCTCACACTTCATTTACGTATCTCTCTTTGGTCCTGGCTAATGAGCATTTAGATGTCATCTTTACCCACTTTACAGACAGAGAGAAATATTTTAAGACTGGGATACGTCAAAAACTAAGATTTGCTTATGTAATATGTAGGAATGGGAATTTAAAATATCAAGGTGCTAAATGATTTCAAAGGTGACCGTCATTCTCTGTATTTACTGTTCAGGGTAATGGAGAGGTTCCATGGAGGTCCTTTCCTCTCAACCTGTTACTGCTCCATCCTCTGAAACAGATCCCCCCTACTTTGCTACAAAAAGCTCAGCAGATGAGGGCCTCATAAATAAATGTTTCAAATCCTGTTAGGCATCAAACAAACAAAAATCAGACGCTAAGAAGTTCATTGGATAAAGCAGAAAGGCCTTTGAGTCTCAGAGCCAGAGGAATTTGCATCTGTATTCCTTAAATTTCCAGATCTTTGTGGCCATAGGCAAGTAACTAAACTTTTACATTAAGGGTTCCCATCTGTGAAAGTGAGATAATTTCATCTACATCTGAAGATTGCTCTATGACTTAAATTGAATAATATCTTTAAATGCTCAGTATACAGGTTGGCACAAAGTAAGTGCTCAATAAATGCTCCATTCGTACATCCTTTATACAGCTTGCATTTGAAGGACTCCTGCTTATAACTAGCCCAGTCACTTGATTGAAAGCACCTGGAAAGTGAAGGCCATCTCTTACTTAGCTTTGCATCTTAATTAGTTCACATTTCAGTGTTTGTTCAAAATAAATCGTACATGCTTTTTAAACAAAATCAAACATTTGCTATCAGATAATTTACATAGACACATAACTAAAATCATTTTACTTTATTCTCAGATTATAGTTGGTTGCAGATTAACTTTAATAAATTAGTCTTGTCATTTTCCCAAAAAGAAAAAGAAAAAGAAAGGAAGGAAGGAAGGAAGAAGGAAAATAATGTCATCCTTGCCTTAATTCAAGATTGCATTGTGCCTGGCAGCTGTTCACCAGGATAGGTCAGGAATTGGCAATACTCCACCAAATGCTAACACTGACTGGGAGGGCTCATTGGCAAATTATTGTGTCCAAAGAGTATAGAAATCTTAACTTGCATAATAGTCAAAAATAAGGAATCTGAGAGGGCAAAGGGTTTAAAAAGTGGGGCAAGAACAGAACTAACTAATGTGGTATAAGAGTTACTTGAAAGCTCATAGGAGTGGCTTGTTCTAATGTACTCTAAGATCTCATCTGCAGAATTGTGATTTAGAGGCATCACTACAGCCTTGGTGTCATGGTAGGAAGAGCAAGTCAGGGCTTTTAGACTTTTTGAGAACCAACACCTTTCTTTCTTTTTTTTTTTTCTCACAGGTACGGGTACAAAGCATTTAGGTTAAAGGACTCATCTTCCTTTTCTGAGCTACCTTGGCCCTATCAGCATCCTGGGGTAACTTCAACCCAAAAAAAAAAAAAAAAAAAAAAAGGGAGAGAAGAGTCTCAGGTGATTTTTTTCAGGGTCACATAATGTTTATGAAGTTCAAATAAGACACTGGAAGAGACCCTCCGAGGAGGTTATGAGGACAAATAAAATACAATCATCTGAAGTAGGGCACTCTTCATGAGTTTTAGAAAAGCATAATTTAGAGGTATAAGCAGTGCCATGGTGAACCTCATCGAGACTGATCTAACCCAAATGTGAAAGTGAATCCACAGAACAGATGGTGCTCTAACCAGCTGAGACTAACTCAACCACAGCTGGGTTTATAGTTAAGAAAAACATGGCTTCAGCTAAAAGGTTAGGGCTGTAGAAGGTGAGTGGAATCTAACAGAGTTTGCCATAAGAGCAATATATCGTCAGTCTATTGTCTCAGGGAAAGTGAGGTCTTCCCTCAAAGCAATCCAACAACCTTGTAATTAGAGTAAATACTGTTCACTTTCAGACATTTATATTATATTTACATATAAACGTATATATCCCATGCAAACATTTTAAACTAGTATCATTAAGTTTTTCCTCAGCAAATTATTAGGCAGATACAATGAGATTATATTAGTAACAGTTTTCTATTCATCTGGTGTTCAAATATATTAAATAAATAAACTCCTTAAATCTGTAACATACTTTTAAATAAAGGAGCTAAGTTTTCTATCACCTTTCAACACCCAGAGTAAAAGGACAGATCTTGGCTCTGTTGACTCTTTCAACAAAGGGTACAATCAATACTATTACTATAATTTAAGAGGATTTCTTTTTTTTTTTTTAATTTTTTCCAAGATGATTACTCTTTGGTAGAGTCATTTTATATTTATTATTCTAACAATCATGGTATGGCTATTACTTCACAGATACTTTCTAAATGTCCTAATAAGTGTGTGTGTGTGTGTGTGTGTGTGTGTGTGTGTGTGTTTTGAAAAGGAGAAAATTGTGTTATAAAACTAAAACAGAAAATTATTATCTCTTTATTACACATCTGTGTTATCTTCATGAGGGTCTCATAAGTCACTTTCAGTAATGAGAAAATAAGAACACTAACCCAGCAAGATACTTTATCTGAAAAGATAAGGAAACTAGGTTATTTGTAGCAATGGTAGGATCTCTTGGATCTCTTTTTCAAGGTTGAAAATGTTCATTTTTTTAAATTTTACATTCCCAGTATATAAGGGAATAAATAATTTCCAAATGAGGTTATAGATAAGAGATGTACTATCTGAAAAGACTGCAGGTCCAGCAAGATGGAGAGCACATAACCAAATGTAATTTTCAATATATAGTAGTGCTGTTAAAATCTAGAAAGGTTAAATTTAGAATAGTTGAGGAAGAGTGAGAAGTTCTTAGGTCAGAGACTTGTCAAGCAACACAAGAACTCTTCAGGGCTATCTCAGGCATTATCTGTGGTATTAAGCATAGCTCCTTTCTTTCCTTGCTATAAACTCTTTGGCAGCTGAGGTCTGTCTTCTGTTTTCCTGTAATTCTGGATACAGATTTAACTTAAGGAGTGACCCACTCTCCTTTACTGGGTTCCCATGGCTCTCTCACCATTCTTAGGTAACTTCAAAAAATATAGAAGAATCTAGGAGATTTTTGGAGCTACATAGTGTCCAGTATAAAATGAGAATCTCATAGAGCACTCACCCAAGATTCTCTCAAAGTGTATGAGCCGTTTTTCCTTAATTTCCCAAATTCTCAGCCAATTCAGATTCTATTTATTCAGTGTCTTTATATCACTGCCATCTCATTATCATCACAAACTCTATTTTCCCAACAATCATCAAAAATACAATTTGTCAATGGATTATCTTTTGCCTGAATTTGCCGTGGTTATTTTTTTTTTTTTAGATTTTGTTTTTTTATTTATTTATTTGACAGACAGAGATCACAAGTAGGCAGAGAAGCAGGCAGAGAGAGAGGAGGAAGCAGGCTCCCTGCTAAGCAGAGAGCCCAATGTGGGGCTCGATCCCAGGACCCTGGGATCATGACCCCAGCCGAAAGCAGAGGCTTTAACCCACCGAGCCACCCAGGCGCCCCGCCATGGTTATTTTACATCAAATATGTAATAAAATCTTCTGCAACAAATTAAGTTCATGCAATATTGTTTCCATTTAACAGCTAAGCAAACTGACACTTTGAGCAATCAGGTAACATGTCCAAGTTTACAACATTAACAGGAACCAAGTTTGGATGACTTCAGGCATTTTCACTGAAGAGTCAATGTCCTATTACCACTAGTATAAACTATGTTACAAAGCTAAGCAACCTAAGATTAGATGAATGGTTACTATGTTTCAGGCACTGATCTAATACCTTTACATATATGAACTTATTTAATACCTTCTCCAAATATGGTGAGCTAATTCTAGTAGTACTCTCATTTTACAGATAAGGGAATAGAGGCACAAGAGAAAACAAATTACTTTCCCAAGGCCCCACTGTTATTAGTAAGTTAAGGAGACAGGATTCATGTTCAGACCATTTATTTCCAAAGCCCATGGATCAGTTCAACCCTCATTGAATAGGTCATAGTTATAGATAATACTGTAGGTTTTATGCCAAGACATTAGATTTGAGACTCGGTGAAGTAAAGAGCTCATAGAAGAGAGGCCCTTGGTGATGTCTGCCTCAGATAAAGAACAGTGCAGATAAAGAACATCTCTTTAGGTGGGTCTTAGCTACCGACACAAATAAGTATCCAGGAGACCACAGCATCATGCACCACAGAAACTAGATGTCACATTCAAGGACTTATGAGGAATAGAATCTAGAATTTGTTAAAGATACAAAGATTCTATAACACATCACCATATTCCTAATGTACATGATTCTCACCAGCATACAGAAGGTACTCCCATTAAGTTCATTCTAGTTTAGGAATACATACAACATACCCATGAACTTCCACAGAATGACTGGAGGCCGTTAGGAGCATTATGTAGAGAAGTCTCCTGTGGCCTCACTGGGGAAGATCTCTGTGAGGGTTTGCCATGGGCACAGGGAGTGGACATGATAAGAGAAGGAACTGGAAGACTGGTTACTCCAATGACACACATCACACTATCTCTTCCTTATACATTGAGACTGCACAAATCACTAAAGAATCCAGATTCTTTGCACATGGTTGGTACCATTTAATTCTCTACCATCTGTCTCAAAGGAGTAGCTTCATGAACCTCTTAATTCTTTTACCAGTCCACTTCATAGAAATTCCCTTACTAACCCAGTAAACTTTCCACTGGAATTTCCATATACTTTATTCTGGTTTCCAGCCCAAGGAATACAGTTCAAATCCCACTATTCACTAAGGATAAGATGATTGAATCATCAGATTACGAGTTCTGGTTAGGTAGAGTCAAATGAGTTCCTGCTTTTCATTTCATCTCCTGATACGGGCACTAGAACTTCAGGCTTCAAAGCTGACCCAAAGAAGAAATACAATAGTCAGCTGTGCTACTAGAAATATTGGTCTATCAATATACAACATTTCCTATATTGGAAGTGTGTGTGTGCATGTGTGTGCGTGGGTGATGGCCACAGTGCATGTGCCTTAGTGTTAAAGACATAAATACATAAATAGATGATAGGTAGATAGGTAGAAGATGAAAGAAAGAAAGAAAGAAAGAAAGAAAGAAAGAAAGAAAGAAAGAAAGAAAGAAAGAAAG
>ML093420.1:0-14150 GCA_003697995.1 Taxidea taxus jeffersonii | reverse complement strand
AAGAAAGAAAGAAAGAAAGAAAGAAAGAAAGAAAGAAAGAAAGAAAGGAATAGAAAGGAAGAATTAATAAGGAATTGTAGGGCTGGGTAACTGGCGGCAGCTAATGATAGCATGACCCTCCACACCAGGCTTGAGATGGGGCACAGGGATCTAGGGGTCACAATATTTAAAGCCTCAGTGTCTCGGGAATGGGGATGTTATTTTGCTTTGCCTATGGATGAAAAGGCATGAGGTAGTTTAAGCTCCTGGATGGGGATGAGAGATTGGAAGCTAGGTTAATGTTCCTGCAGGAAGAGTTTATTGTGGCCACACTCACAACCTGAGTTCCGGCTTGTTATAAAGTAAAAGCCTACACTACTGGGGACTGGTTTGATCATGGCCACCATCTTCCACTAACCCGAGAGAAATGAATGTGTCCTACATTTTCCTCTGGAAAAAAAAGCACAACCTAATTTCTATAGAGAAAAGCAGAACAGATGAATTTGGTTCATGTAAGAGCTGAAATATTTGCCCTATGTGCTCACTGTGTGGGGAGATTGGGCACTAATGGTTTCCTATTGCAAATCCTCTAATGAAAATGTAAAGCCCCTCTTTTCACCTGGGGATATAAACTGCAGCTAGTAAATGGAATTGGATTGGTTTGAGTGCTCTACTCAGGATAGAGAAGAGTAGATCTTCAAATGATTCCACACTTGGATGCTTTATTACTAAGCTACCTAGTAGCTAATTCCCAACTGAAGCGGAATATTTATTTGTTATAAGGTGGTACATCCAAATCCTATTCCCCTGTCAAATTTCCATTTTGATTTAGATTTTAATTAAGTTTCTTTAGGAGTCTCTATCTTACCCTAGATCTTTGAATCAAAGTACTTTTCCTTTTCATTTTTTTGTATTGGGTCTTCAGAGTTTCTTGCCTACAAGACACAATTGTTGTAGACTGGTGGAGAAGAGCCAGCAAGCACGCAATGTATCTGATAAGGAGAGACTCTGGAAATCAAGCAGGATGTCCCACCATAAGTTGTGTATTAAGTTCCTCCACGCAAGAGAGAAACTGGTATTTTATATTGCCGTATGTTTCAGGAGAGTGGGCAGCAGACAAAACATTAGACTTGATAAACAGCCACTCTATGTCCCAGGCTTTAGGCTGGGCACTTTATACATGTAATTCAGTCACTCTGGTGAAATAAGTCATATCAGCCTCATGTCCTATTTGCAAGGTTAAATGCTAGGTCGGAGAGGCTACTATTTCACACAACTGGAAACAGGTTGTCCTGGGTTTTAAACTAGTTTGGCCAGCCCCCCCAAAACTCTCCTCCCCACACGACACAGGGATAAATCTAGTATTATTTGATGCATGCACATATTTTTCAATCAAATGTTGAAACAATGGCAGCGGAGCCCGGTTTTTCTTTGTGGAAGACATGAACTTAACCGCAGTGCATTCAAGTCCCAGGCAGAGTGCACGAAGCACGCACACACACATAGCGCCAGCCAGCCATGCACGAGATGCTAAGTCATACCACGTCCGTGGTTTCAATTTCTCATCAGTTACATGCCAAACCTCTAATGTAACATATATTTTAAGATCATTTTTCCTTCCTCTTTTTTTGTGATAAAATACACATGACTATCAAATTCATTTTCACAACCTGAAGTATGAATTCAGTGGCATCAAGTACACGTGCAACATTCTTGTACAACCATGGCCACCATTCAGTTCCCGAACTTTTTCACTGCCCCCAAAAGGAACCCTTGTGCACATTAACCACTCATTTGCTCTTCCCTTCTGCCCCTGAAAACTACTAATCTGCTGTCTGTATGGATTTGTGTATTCTGGATATCTCGTACGAAGGGTATCAGACAATCTGTGACCTTTGTGACTGGTTTCCACTTAATACAATCCTTGCAAGTTTCATCTCTGTTACAGCCCAGATCAGTACTTCTTCCCTTTTCGTTGGTGAATACTATTCCACCACCTGGCCGTACCATTTATGTTTATCCATTCATTGGTTGGTAGACATTTAAGGAGGGAGGAGAGAAACGCTACATTAAACGTATAAACCAATTGAAAGAGGCATCCATGTCTTCAAAAGGTTAAAATACAGCAAAACGTGCATATTAAAATTGAAGAATTGGAATCATTTACTGAAAAACAGCCTATCTGAGTTCTCTTGCTGTGTGTGTTATTTTACAGGGTTGAATCAGAGACTAAATTTACTGGCTATTCTAATATATTTTTGTTGGTTAAACAGCAACATCTTTGCTTTCATGTAAAAAAAAAATCATTAGGGAGAAAGAGCTAGCACATAAATGAGCCAAATTTCTGCTTACCTCACACCTGTTAGGCAGCTTCATAAATTCTAGGAAAGCTGTATATGTCCATTCCAGATGCCAGAAAAGTGTGATTTAGTTTGAGTTCCTGCTGTGAAATATAAAAATTACAGGAAATTAAAATGTGCAATCCTACTGATGAATGCTCAAAGCAACATTATTTATGATAGCCCTAACCTGGAAACATACACACAGCCATCCATCCACAGGTGAATGGATAAACAAACTGTGGCATAGATGTACCATTACTACTCCACAATAAAAAGGATCAAGCTATTGAGAATTACCACAGCAGGAGTGGGTCCTAAAATAATTAGGTTGAATGAAAGAAATATTTTTTTTAAAGTGCATACTGTATGATTCCACTTACATAAAACTCTAGAAAATGCAAACAAATCTATGGTGATAAAAAGTAGGGTAAGATGAGTAAGATGGGTAGGGAGGGCCTGGGAGGGGGGAGTTAGAAAAGAGAATAAGAAAAGTCTCAAGAGTGAGGATTATGTTTATTCTCTTGATTGTGGTGATGGTTTCACAAGAGTATACACACGTCAAAATTTGTAAAATTATACAATTTAAGTATGTGCAGTTTATCTCTCAGACCTTAATAAAGCTGTTTTTAAAAATACATGAATAGCTAAGCAATAAATACAGGTCCCAAACTTATGGCTGTAAATGACTTTTCATCCAGATAAAATGTGAAACGAATTATTACTATTAGCAAAAAGGAAGGGTGTGATAGCCAGCAATAAGCATTTTTATATTCTTTATTTTGTTACTGAAACATGGTTGACACAGAATAGCGAATAGTGTTCTTAATATGAGGCATTAAGACCCATCCTATTGGCTATGCTGAGGGAAATACTTTCAGGTATACACAATCTGCTGATAGTTATTTGGTCATGAGTCGGGGTCCCTGGCTAGGCTCCCAGTTTTTAACCTTATCAAAAATATCTACTCACTCCATTTCTCGATGAGATTAAAAAAAAAAAAATACAGGACAGGTAGTTCTATCTCAGTATCATCAGTAGGTTAAAGCTGGCAAGTATACCCACACTGAAACCCATCCTATGCTTGGCCAGCTAGACACACCACAAACCTGGCGAACTCAGGAGTGAGTACTGACAATGCAGTTGATGCCCATTCTCTGGGGGCAGGACGAGTAGGTGGGAAACACATAATCCATTTATGTACATGAAGAAAGGTGTTCGACTAACCTAACACTGAACGTGGGCCTACAACTTTCCAGTTTTACTCTCATCTAAGTCAACTATGCAGATATTATAAATAACCAGAGGTCTTCCTTCTCATAGGACTTTGGAAAGAACAGAGGACCATTAACCGGGGTTGAAGACACCGTGCGGAGAATCACGTTGATGGAGCAGAGTGTGAGATGACCAGCTTTAAACCATGTTCCATGTGTTTCTACCCTCATCTCCAGTTTTCCTTCACCTAGAAAAGTTGCTTCATAACACAGAGAGCTGAGAATATATATCTGGCCTATTTTATTTTATTTTTTTAAGATTTTATTTATTTGACAGAGATCACAAGTAGGCAGAGAGGCAGATGGAAGGTGGGGTGGGGGAGCAGGCTCCCTGCCGAGCAGAGAGCCCGATTCGGGGCTCAATCCCAGGACCCTGAGATCATGACCTGAGCCGAAGGCAGAGGCTTTAACCCACTGAGCAACCCAGGTGACCCTATATGGCCTATTTTAAAAACATTTCTGCATCCCATTGGTGTGGATCCTCAGGAACTAGTTGCCCTTATGATGTCAGCTCCCTGCACTGGGTCATCTCCTGTTGCTCTCCAGAATGGCTGGGTCCTGCTAGAGCACTGTTCAACTTGAGTGTTTTAGTTTTAATTCATGCTGTCCTTGGCACCTTAATTGTCTTTTAGGGTCAGCGTTAATCTCCCATCCCTGACTTCTGTCCTCATTCTCCTTCAATACCCCCTTGCATACACACTCGCGCACACACAATCACTTCACTGGGCACAGCCACTTTTTGCTTTAAGTCTTACTGCAAACCCATTGCCTGTTGGGCAGAGACATGGAAACATCGATGTTATGGTACCTACTTGTACAACTCCACTTCTGGTTGTCCTGGCAATATCGGCTCAGGGAGTTACTACGTAACCCCTTCACGCCTAACATTAGGTGACCTTTGCAAGCTGAGCAGGAATCTCCAGTACATGTTGGAGGTTAGGGGACTGTGCCCAGGCGTATCTCCCATGGAAGAATTTTCTCCCAGTGCTGGATCCCAATATTCTAATTGCATCTCAGTAATAAAAAGGAAGTATGCTTTATCCTACAACGTGTTTCAAATGAAATTCTTAAAACCCACATCAGGCCAGAGACATAATGAACAGAAAATATTATCTAGGATTTCTGATGTCTCTGCCTTTTGATTTCCATGTGCTTTGGTAATTGGAAGGTGGAACAGATGGTGACAATCTCATTGAATATGGTGGGCCCATTATAATAGCCCATGCTGCCAAGCAATTCTTCACCAGCAAAGGATGCATTAAAAGTGACTGTGGCTTTCAAAAACCAATGATGAGCTCTGTAGGATGAATGATTATGCAGGGGGTAGAGTGGGCGGTTTATGGCCCTTAGATGCAGCTGCTTTGTGAAACGGGTAACACCTGTTGCAATCCACAGAGGTGGAAATGGAGGCATAAGAGTGGGCAGGTGGTTGGACTGATTATCAACACCACAACCCCAGCTTAGAAAAGCTTCCAGATCTTTTCCCAGTGGAGCCTTCTAACTCTGGCCCTACCAGAGGAGGAAAAAAACCAACTCCCAACTATGTGAATGCTTCATATTTGGAAAAAGAAGTCAGTTCCACCCCTGGCAGCCCTGCATGAGATGCAAATGGAAATGGATTTATTCTAATTGGATTACTTTCAGGATCAGGCAACAGGTTGCTGTTGAAATCACCCAGCTCTCCACATCTACTGTGTCACTGCAGAACACCTCTCCAATTATTATAGCAAATGCAATAACTTAAAATGAAATTCATTTCATAATTCATAAAATGCCACAGGTGAATGGAAATCAAGGTGCTTGTAAATACTATGCCTCTGTACATTTTTCTAGTTTGCTAGGAGTCTTACAGAGAATTAAGCATTCTTGGGTTCTGCTTCATAAGGTGGCATTTGCTATCAATTTATAGGTTTGAATTTGCAAGACAAGCAATCAAGAGGCTGGTTATTTCCTTCTGGGTGTTTTGCACATAAATGGAATAAGGATGAAGAGAGGAGAGGTGGAAACAGGTTCGGCTGGTGTGTATCTAAGAAACACTGTCATTGGGGCACCTGGGTGGCTCAGTGGGTTAAGCCTCTGCCTTCGGCTCAGGTCATGATCTCAGGGTCCAGAGGAAGAGCATCAGGCTCTCCGCTCAGCAGGGAGCCTGCTTCCCTCTCTCTCTGGCTGCCTCTCTGACTACTTGTGATGTCTGTCAATAAATAAAAAATCTAAAAAAAAAAAACCCTTCTCTGATCCCCATTGAACATTTGCTTGAAGCCAGTTTGCATTGCTACATGTTCCTGTTATGTATAAGCTATGATACTCTGCAGTTTTTTCAGCCGGTCTTTTCTTAATGGAATCACATCTGCTTTTCCTATTTTACATCCAAGCTTACAGGAGGTCTCCTTTTTAAATAGAACCAGGCAGAGATTGTTTAATGTTTATTTTTTATTACAAAAATTGTGCATGCTTATTAAATAAAATGGGACCACCAAGGAAAAGAAAACACAAAAAGCAAGAATTTGTAGAAGTCGGTTCACGTTAACATTTTGATATATTTTACCAGTTTTGTTTTCTTTATGGATTTCCAAAAACATTGAAAAATTATAGAGATATAATTCTGTATGCTTTATTTTGTAACTAATTGGTAACATACACTTTGTGAAATGAATATTTAAATTGTTGAATATTATTCTGGTTAGACATTATCCATTCTCTAAAAAACTTTCATTGCATTTTTGAATGTTCAAGAGGTTTTTAGGTGTTCTGATATTACAAAAAATACTCTGTTGGAGAGTTTTGTGTATCAGACCTTTCTATAATACAATTATTTGTTTAGAAACATTTCAAATTTGACTATATTTTCAAAAATGGTGCAATTTTATACCCCATTAGCAGCATATGAAAGCTCTTATGGATATTACAAGGTTTTTTTTTAATGTTTACTGATTTGATAAGCAAAAATGATATCTCCTTTTCATTTGCATTTCTCTGATTACAAGTGAGGCTGAGTATTTTTCCATTTGTTTTTAATTCAATTTCCTCTTATGAACCATCCATGTCTCTTACATATGTATCTACTAGGGGCTTCTATTCTCTCCCTTGCATGAGTGCTCTCTGCTATAGAAACATGCTGTCATATGTGATGCATTGTTCTTCCCCAACTTGTTGCCTGCCTTTTAAATTTGGTTACTAAATTCAAATTTTGTTAGTTCAATGCTAGCCTTTTCTTTTGCACTTATTCTGTAGCTTTTCAGCTTAGAAAGTCCCTATAGGCATCAATATTCAGAAGCTCCACAGTTGAGGAAAAGATTGTATGAATTCTCTTTATGTATTTAACCCTTAATCCACCCACAGTTTATATTCTTGATAAACTATGGAAAACAACATGGATTAATTCTTCCCCAAGTGTTGTTGATCAGCAGTCTCAACACCAGTTCCTGAATAATCTTTCTCTCTGTCACTGACTGGGAATGCTTCAATCTCAATCTCAATCTCTCTCTCTCTCTCTCTCTCTCTCTCTCTCTCTCACACACACACACACACACACACACAGAAGATCACTTATTGCTGTTCTTTCACACAGTGAGGTTGCCCCAGCATGAAGGATTACTGCCTTAAATTCAGATGTTACTAGGGCTGAGACTCTTGTAAGAGTGTTCTCTGTGCTGAGTCAGGGCTGCTCAATGACACTTCAATAAATGATATCAGAGCTCACCATCTCCCCTCGGGCCCTGCACAGTAGAAGCATTCACTACCCAACTCCCTTGGGTTGGTTTCCTAATCTTCACAGAGTCATTTCTGTGCCTACCTATCCACCCACAATTTTCAATGACATTTGCCTCAGAAGTGACAACATACTCTCCAAATGAGCCTCTTTCCAAACCAAAGCAATGGTTCAGTGACTTAAAAACACCCAGAGCATTAGGGGTTAGGGAAATTAGGCATTAGGGCAATAGTTCATTTTTGCCCTTCCTTTTGCACAGCAAAGGAAACAGCCAACAAAACTAAAAGACAACTGACAGAATGGGAGAAGATATTCACAAATGACTTATCAAATAAAGGGCTCCTATCCAAAATCTAGAAAGAACTTATCAAACTCAACACCCAAAGAACAAATAATCTAATCAAGAAATGGGCAGAAGACTTGAACAGACATTTCAGCAAAGAAGACAACAAAATGGCCAACAAACGTGAAAAAGTGCTCCACATCACTCGGCATCAGGGAAATACAAATCAAAACCACAAAGAGAAACCACCTCACACCAGTCAGAATGGCTAAAATTAACCATTCAGGAAACGACAGGTTTTGGTGAGGAGGTGGAGAAAGGGGAATCCTCTTACACTGTTGGTGGGAATGCAAGCTGGTGCAGCCACTCTGGAAAACAGGATGGAGGCTCCTCAAAAAGTTGAAAGTAGAGCTACCCTACAACCCAGCAATCACACTACTGGGTATTTACCCTAAAGATACAAATGTAGTTATCTGAAGGGTCACGTGCACCTGAATGTTTATAGCAGCAATGTCCACAATAGCCTAACTATGGGAAGAACCTAGATGTCCATCAACAGATGAATGGATAAAGATGTGGTAGAGATATACAATGGAATACTATGCAGCCATCAAAAGAAATGAAATCTCACCATTTGCAATGATATGGATAGAACTAGAAGGTATTATGCTGAGTGAAATAAGTAAATCAGAGAAGGGCAATTATCATACGATCTCTGATATGAGGAATTTGAGAGACAGGGCCAGGAGTCATGGGGGGTAAGAAGGGAAAAAATGAAACAAGATGGGATCAGGAGGGAGACAAACCATAAAAGACTCTGAATCTCACGAAATAAACTGAGGGTTGCTAGGGGTTGGGGGGGGTAGGGATAGGATGGCTGGGTTATGGATATTGGGGAGGGTATGTGCTATGGTGAGTGGTGTGAATTGTGTAAGCCTGATGATTCACAGACCTGTACCCCTGGAGCAAATAATACATTATATGTTAATTTAAAAAAAACCCACCCAGGGAAGACTGCCTTTCAACTCCAGCCAGAAAGAAATCCAAGACTAATTATTTTCCCTTCTCCCATCAAAATCTGTATCTACATGCTATTTCCACAGGGAGGATCACACTCTCTACTTGCCCAAGTAGGAACTAATCTAACAAACCGAACTCCTTCAAGTCTGACACTAAATATACCATCAGAGGCCACTACATCTGACCTATTAACTTCCTGTGGCTGTCATTACAAATTTCCCCAAGACACAAACTTTCATGACCTAAAGTGAAACAAATTTATTCTCTTACAGTTCTGGAAATTAGGAATCTGAACTAAGTTTCAATGGGCTAAATTCAGGCAGCAGAAAGACTTGTTTCCCTTCTAGGTCTATGGAATAATTCATTTTTTCTCCAGCTTCCAGAAGCCACTGCATTCTTTGGTTCATGGTCCCTTAATCCATTTTCAAAGTTACCTGCCTACTGTCTTCAATTCTCTGACTCTTCCTCTCGGTTTTACTTATAAGGATCCTTGTGGTTACATTGGGTCTACCTCAATAACCCAGTATTCTCCTCATATCAAGATCCTTAATCCCACCTGCAAAGTCCCTTTTACCATGAAAAGCAACATATTCACAGGTTCCAGGGATTAGAAACTGGGCTCAGTATTTGGAGATCTTTATCCCACCTACCACCCCAAAGTCAGAGTGAGGAACAATACCCCATAGATTTCAGGTCAGAAACAGGATCAACGTGCTAATAATCAAGTAGATATAGGCGTATGGGGGGGAGGGGTGCCCATTTTATTCTCTCATTAATTTTTCTTTTACTCCTTCAGAAGACACAGCATAGGCAAGTCTTCAATGACTAATTACTAATAATAGAATGCTGTGTTTATTCCCAGACTCTACATCTTACTGCCTAGCAAGTTACTTAATACTTTGTGCTTCAATTTTCTCATGTTCAAAGTGGTGAAAATAATAGCACCTTTGTCATAGAGGGGCTGTATCCATAAAAGCCACCCATTCATTTAGAGAGCTTAGAACAAGGCGTTAATGGATAGAAAATACTCAGAAAGTTAGCTTCTCTCATCCTCAGCACTATCATCACTCATTCATTTAATAAACAGTTAAGGTAAAGTACCTAAGCCCCAGGTACCTGGCGGTGGACTAGGATTTATATGCATTTTCCCCCACACTCTCAAAATCTAGGAAAAATGACAGGCACTTAAATAACCGAGTGGCAAGCCATACTTTCCTAAAGCTAAACCATTTATAGACACCCAGAAAATCGAGCAGCTGGTCTTGAGGCCGTTGTACAGTGTGGTGCATTTGGTGGGGAGCAGAGGCGGCAAAAAGAAATGTTCAATGAAGATGTGCCATTTAAGCGATGCATTGAATGACAGGAGTCTAAAGAGTGGAGAATTTAATGCATGCTTATCTCTCTCTCTTAGCATAATCAGTTCAATCCTACATGGGCTTACAAAACACCTATAATTTTTGCCTCATCCCAATTCTCTATACAGTGGGAAAGAGAAATTGTATAAAACAGAAGAGAATTGCTGTCACCAAGGAGACAAGGCTTACATACTCAAAACCACAAAGACACAAGTGCCTGCCTACATGCTTCAGGAATAATCAAAAGACTGAAGGAACAAGAACCATTCCATAGTATACAAAGGAAGCCTTTCATTCTGTGGGTGGGGCTGAAATCCATATTGGTCTGAACTTCTAGCTCATATGTGGAAGACCTGAAATCAAATCTTGGTCACATGGCGCTCAATTATGAGCCCCTGGGGCAAAAGTGAAGTGCCTTGGCTTAGAGTTATGTTTAACAAGCTTGCTTCAGTCCTGCCCCCTTTCTAGCAGCATAATATGCACCTCTGATACAGCATCACTGCCTTGGTTAAAAGATAAACTACATTTCTGATGTCCTAAGGAAGCAGCTTTACTTTCAATATTCAATGCTTTTGTGATTTAATAATTGACCATAAATAATAATTGTAAGAAGTACTGGGCCTTTGCCTCTTGCTTCAAGATGTGGGTGCATGTTCAAGGAATGAAGCATTCATTCAGGCTCAATGGAGACCCTCTGCCTCTTGTTATCAAGAGACAATGATTCAATAACTCATCTCAAGCTAACGTTACTAACAAGTGGAGCCAGGATGTGAACCTCTTTCTGCCTATTTGAAGAATTTGTGATCTTACAACTTTAATATGCAGATTTATGAGTCTGTTTCCTAATTGAACAAGCTTCAAAAATGAGCTGGGCACTGAAAAAGAGAAAAAAAACATGGACCAGCCTTTGCTGATTCTCTGACAAAGTGGCTATTGTTTTCTTCCCAGCAAGGTCCAAGATAGATGCACTCCTTGGCTAGATCCAACTTAGGTCACGTGAGCGACCCAGGAAAACAGTGATTAATATGCTCTTCGTTGACAGATACAGTGTCTTCCTTTCAATCTGTTCTCTCTAGGCAGATACAGACGGAGGAACAGGTTTCTGAGTGTCCAGGAAAAAAGGAACGGGATATAACAGTCACCCTATCAACCTCATCTCCAATAGCTGACTTCCCAAATGTGCTCAACCTTGACAACAAAGTTTTAGGGTTTTTTGGTTTTAAGTCCCTAGATATCCTGATAATTTGTGAGACACCATTTTTGCTACAGATGATATATGGGATTTAAAGTTCACATCTCTTGACGACCTAAGGTTTTCCCAGAAAGAGTATACACAACAGTGATGTTCTGCAATAACTCATCTTATTTGTCTGTGCTGAATTCTGCTTTCCGCCCCCCACTAAGTCCTTCTTTTTAATACTCTGTCCAGTTGTTCTAGAAATTGTTCAAGAATGGTGATGAACTAGGAGTGCCTGGGTTGCTCAGCTGGTTGATTGTCCAACTCTTGGTTTCACCTTAGGTCATGATCTCAGGGCCATGAGATCAAGCCCTGCATCGGCCTCTGTGCTCAGTGGGGTGTCTGCTTGAGATTCTCTCTCTCCATCCGCTCATCCCCACCCCGAACCCACACCTGCATGCTCATGCTCTCTCTGTAACAAATAAATCTTTTTAAAAAAATGGTAGTGAACTCTAGACTTATCAGAACTTCTCTTCTTAGAAAAGATATATCATAACATTAGGTCTATACAGGTTAGAATATTTATTATTACAATTAAGGAAAGACCAAGGCAGAGGTGGTGTGCCTTCTAGTATTTGAAGGTCTGTCAATGAAGAAGACATATCTGTTGCTCCTAGGACTAGCAGCAAAGTGGACAGAAGGACAGAGCCTTTAAGAAAACTGGGAATATTATGAGGCAGATTTGAGGTCAAGACAAGGAAATATTTTTCATAAGTGGTGCTATTCTATAACAAAATCCACTTCCTCATGAGGTAATTAGCCTTTCATCATGAGGAGCATGCACACAGAGGAAGAAAGATTGCCTGCTGGGAATATTATAGAGAATATTCCTACATGGGTAAGAAATTAGAACAAGGGGCATCTAGGGCCCTTTCCAACTCTGAGATTATGAGTCTGTGTTATAAAATATATAGAGTAGGGGAGGAGTCAAGATGGCGGAGAAGTAGGAGGCTGAGACGACATCAGCCAGCAGGAGATCAGCTAGATAGCCTATCAAACCATTCCGAACACCTACAAATCCAACAGGAGATCAAAGAGAAGAAAAACAACAATTCTAGGAACAGAAAATCGACCACTTTCTGAAAGGTAGGACCAGCGGAGAAGTGAATCCAACGCGACGGGAAGATAGACCCCAGGGGGAGGGGCCGGCTCCCGGCAAGCGGCGGAGCACAAAATCAGAACTTTTAAAAGTCGCTTCCACGGAGGGACATCGCTCCAGAGGCTAAACTGGGGTGAAGACCTCACGGGGAGAGCGTGGACTCAGGTCCCACGGGGTCACAGAAGGATCGGGGGTGTCTGAGTGTCGCAGAGCTCACAGGTATTAGAGCGGGGAAGTCGGCTGCGGAGACAGAGACGAGATCTCCTAGTGGTCTGTGACACGGACCGGTGCTCTGTGGCACTGGCCGGTGCTCTGTGCGAGGGGTCCCCACAAGATCCGGGGAGACTCCGACCCGGGAGAGCTCAGGGATCTACGGGGTCCGGAGACTCCAGGTGGGACTCTGCCAGAGACAGAGACGCTTGGTCACAGGCTGGGTGAGCTCGGAGCACTCCCAGAAGCCAGTGAGACGGGACTGATGACGCACGATTTTCTCTGAGCGCGGTCTGCGGGCGCGCGTGGTCTGCGGGTGCGCGCAGTGTCGGCGGGCCCGCGGTGTCGGCGGCCCGCGGGGTCTGTGGGCCTGCGGTGTCTTCGGGCGCGCGCGGTGTCTGCGGGCGGACGCGCGCGCGCACTCTCCGGCGCAAACGTGGGCTAGGGAGACTGGAGGGATTAAACGCTTTTCTCTGAAGGCACACTGAAGACTGGGGCCCCTAGCTCTCGGCTCCTCTGAACCGGAGACTGGGAGGCCGCCATTGTCATTCCCGTCCTCCAGAACTCTACAGAAAGCGCGTTCAGGGAACAAAAGCTCCTGAAAGCAAACCTGAGAGGATTACTTAGCCCGGCCCCTGGTAAGGGCGGTGCAACTCCGCCTGGGGCAAAGACACCTGAGAATCACTACAACAGGCCCCTCCCCCAGAAGATCAAAGAAATACAGCCAAGACCAAGTTCACTTAACAAGGAGAACAGCAGATTCTTATCTGGACAAAATGACAAGGCGGAAAAACTCACCACAAAAAAGAGCAGGAGACAGGACCGAAGGCTAGGGACCTAATCAATACAGACATTGGTAATATGTCAGATCTGGAATTCAGGATGATGATTCTCAAGGTCCTAGCCGGGCTCGAAAAAGGCATGGAAGATATTAGAGAAACCCTGTCAGGAGAAATAAAAACCCTTTCTGGAGAAATAAAAGAAATAAAGTCTAATCAAGTTGAAATAAAAAAAGCTATTAATGAGGTGCAATCAAAAATGGAGGCTCTTACTGCTAGGATAAATGAGGCAGAAGACAGAATTAGTGATATAGAAGACCAAATGGCAGGGAATAATGAAGCAGACCAAAAGAGAGACAATCAACTACTGGACCACGAGGGGAGAATTCGAGAGATAAGTGATGCCATAAGACGAAACAACATTAGAATAATTGGGATTCCAGAAGAAGAAGAAAGAGAAATAGGAGCAGAAGGTATACTGGAGAGGATTATTGTAGAGAATTTCCCTAATATAGCAAGGGGAACAAGCATCAAAATCCAGGAGGCCCAGAGAACACCTCTCAAAATCAATAGGAATCGACCCACACCCCGCCACCTAATAGTAAAATTTACAAGTCTTAGCGACAAAGAGAAAATCCTGAAAGCAGCACGGGACAAGAAGTCTGTAACGTACAATGGTAAAAATATTAGATTGGCAGGAGACTTATCCACAGAGACCTGGCAGGCCAGAAAGAACTGGCATGATATATTCAGAGCACTAAACGAGAAAAACATGCAGCCAAGAATACTTTATCCAGCTAGGTTATCATTGAAAATAGAAGGAGAGATTAAAAGCTTCCAGGACAAACAAAAACTGAAAGAGTTTG
>RCUC01001728.1:0-70243 GCA_003697995.1 Taxidea taxus jeffersonii | reverse complement strand
TTTTTTTTTTTTTTTAAACATTTTTATTTATTTGACATCTGCTCAGCAGAGAGTTGATGCAGGGCTCGATCCCAGGACCCTGAGATAATGACCCGAGCTGAAGGCAGAGGCTTTAACCCACTGAACCACCCAGGCGCCCCTACCTTTTACTTCTTATTGTCTGTTCTCAACTGGGAAGTCAAAACCAAAACCTAACATACACAATGCATATAATGCTTCTTGGCTCAAAACCCCGCTAGGTTCTCCTTTTCTCACAGAGTTAAGAGTGTCCTTTAAGATTCTGCCTCTACTGGCTTAACCTCTTTGACTCCATCCCACTGTCCCCTCCCCACTCCTCTCCCCTTCCCTCTATCTGCCCCCACCTGTTCCCCGGTATCATACCACTTCTACCACACTAGCTTCCTTACTCCTCCTCAAACACCCAGTGACTGAATGCTGGCTGCCTTCATTCAAATGTCACCTCCTCTGTGAGGCCAGCCTTTACCATCAAACTTAAAATTAAATCCCACCAGCACGAAATTCCTTACTACCCCTTACCTGCTCAAATTTTTCATGGTACTTATCTTCTAATATACAGTATGTTATCTCTTATGTTTTCCTTATTGTCTAACTCCCCATGCCAGAATGTAAATTCTAGGAGAGCAAAACTTTCTGTTTTATTCCTGATATATCCCCAGTATCTGGAGCATGTAGTATGTATATTAGACAACTCTTTTAGACCATAGTTAAGTCCTCTTAGTTGTAGATCCTCTGAGAATCTAGTCCCTGGGGTTTGGTTTTGTTCTATCCACAGTTGCCACTAAGGTTATCAGATTTCCATGGCAAACTTCACAGGGCATAATCTGACACTGACTTGCTTCATGCCCGTACTGTACCCCCACTTACTGTTCCAGGGCTTCACTATTGGAACAGAACTATTATCTGCCTCAGCAAGATTTCTTGCCCATGCAGGCACAACCCAGAATTGTGTGGGTATTAACCACCTCATCAGAAAAAGATGGAAGCCAGAGTAAGTTTTTCCTTATTTAGATTATCTGAAAAAGTAATCATTGATAAGACCTCTCAGAGGTAGTTATATGAAGTTGAGCAGTAATTTGTCTTTGACACTGAGTGGTGACTGGATTAATTGTACATCTCTGCATTGGTTTTCTCTTTTTTCCTGCCTCACTACTATATTACCTCGCTCCTAGGGATTGCACCCTAGGATTGCACTTCCTGAAAAATAGCAGCACACTAGCTTTTGTCTCAGGCTCTGCTTCCTGAAGAACCTAGGTTAGGACAGTAGTTACTAAATAAATACTGATTGACCAAATAAATTAATGTAAATTGGCAATACCAAATAGAGGTATAGAAATATTGAGTGAGTTACGTTTATGCTAGCATATCCAAGGAATCAGAAATGTCAAGCAAGCCTAAAGAATGAGAAAATACTTATTAATGAGTCAGCTTATAACAAGGTAAATGATGTAAATGTGATCTATTTTCTCAGTTTGTTTCTCAGAAATAAAAGCAAAACCAGAAACCTTAATAGTCAGTGTGAGATGTCTGGAAACCACCCTCAGTACCTTATAAGCAATATTGTTATTTTGAGCTCCTGGCAACCTTGCATAGGCAACCATCTGTAGTCCATAGTTTCAGAAGGAAAAAAAATCTAGTAACTCAACATGAGTTCTTACTAACTCATGATTATTTGATTTATCTATTCACTATATGTTTTACTCTTTTCTTAAGTGGTTTTATTGTCCTCAAAAAACTAAATGTCGTCAAGCAAGCCCCGAGATATTAGAGTGAATTATTGCTTACATTCTAATGAGATATTAAATTCATATTAATTTAAGACAAGTATCTTTCATACTAAATAAATGATTGAGATTTGTTAAATATATGTCAGATGTATGTCAGACATGTAAATGTCAGACTTATAAATCTTATTGTCTTCAGTATTTTGTATTGTCCACACTCACCTGAATTATTGCACTGAATAAATGCCCTCGTCATGAAGGTGGTTATAATACTTAAGTCTAAGGTAAGCCTTGGGTGTGCCTGGGTGGCTCAGTCACTTAAGCATCTGCCTTCAGCTCAAGTCATGATCCCAGGACCCTGGGATTGAGCCCCACATCAGGTTCCTTCCTCAGCAAGGAGTCTGCTTCTCCCTCTCTGCCCCATTCTTTTGTTTGTGCTCTCTTGCTCTTTCCTTCTCAAAATAAATAAATAAAATCTTTTTTTTTTTAAAGTATAGGTTAATCCTTTATATATGAATAAAATGATTTTCCTACCAGTGTCATTTAAAAACTTTTATTTTAGAGCTTTGGATAAAAAATGCTTAATAAAGATCTTCAGTAATAATTAGACTATAATATTAGTATATTTTGCAAATTTAGAAATACCATAAGATTTCTCAAGTAATGCAACTTTGATATTTAAGAAAAATATTTATTCCACAAGCAAGTGCATAATTGGGAAGAAGTATATTCCTCTAAATTACACTTGTATCATAAGCTTAGGAATTTATCAAAAACGGAAAGAAGAAATTCATCTGCATCATTAAGAAATTAAAAATTAGGGGTGCCTGGGTGGCTCAGTGGGTTAAAGCCTCTGCCTTCAGCTCAGGTCATGATTCCAGGGTCCTGGGATCAAGCCCCACATCGGGCTCTCTGCTCAGCAAGGAGCCTGCTTCCCCTTCTCCCTGCCTGCCTCTCTGCCTACTTGTGATCTCTGTCTGTCAAATAAATAAATAAATAAATAGTAATAATAATAAAAAATTAAAAAAAAGAAATTAAACATTATTATGAGAGAGAGAACTTTTTAAATTTCAATTGGAGAAATGAGACACTCCTACATTTATTGGCCATAGATTTTATCTAAATACATACAAACTTACTTGAAAGTGTAAATAAAAATAAGCCAGTTTTAACTATTTTAGATAGCTCATATGGGTAGAACCCTAAAATATTTGTCCTTTTGTGATTGGCTTATCTCATTTATAATATCCTCCAGGTTCATCCATGCTGCTGCATATGTTCTCTTTTTTTAAAGGCTGAATAATATGCCACTACATATGTATATATCACATCTCCTTAATTCATCTGTCCCTTGATGAACATTTAAGTTATCTCCATATCTTGACTATTGTGAATAATAACTAAAACAATATGGGAATGAAGATATCTCTTTGAGATCCTGATTTCAATTTTTTGGATATGTACCCAAAAGTGGGATTACTGAATCAAACAGTAGTTCTATTTTTAGTTTTTTGAGGCGTGTCCAAACTGTTTCCCAAAGCTGCTACACCAATTTACATTCCTACCAATGGTACTGACTCTCTGCTTATATGAGGTATTTTATATAGTCAAAATCATAAAAACCAAAGAATGGTAGTTTCCAGAGGCTGGAAGCCAAAGGGGAAATAGAAGTTGCTGATCGATAATAAAAAGTTTCAGTTATATAAGATTGAATAAGCTCTAGAGTTCTGCTGTATGACATTGTACCTACACTTAAAAATATTGTACATTTTAAATACACTTAAATTTTCAAGAGGGTAAATCTAAAGTTAAGTGTTCTTGTCACAATAATAAAAAAAATGGATGGAGAAGAGAAAACATAGTATGGAAGTTTGATTGTATGCATTTTGGGGGAAAGATATTCATACAAAAAAGAGATTAAGAGACCCTACTGAAGAGGGTAATGGGCATATGTTGTGGACATCTATTGATTTTTTTGCCTGCCCTTCTCTTTAAGACTTATTTTAATTTTCATTCAGATATCCACTCCTCACCAGTGACTCAGGGATAGGTCTTGAGTCATCTAAGACAGTCAAGCATATTTTATTCCCCCTGTCAGAAGGAATGGCTCATGACAACCCTGTGACTACACTCCCCTAATGAGTGTCTGTCTTAAACCCCTTGATGGGAACACTGGAAAGATGCTGGCTCTCTGGACCTAGAAGAGAATTATATAGTCTAGAAGTGGTCAGTACCTTCTTGTTTGAAATAAGGAAATCAACCCTAGTGAGAAGCCAACTCACAGAGAAGAAAAGTGCTGAAAAATAGTTAAGAAATTAACCCAAGACCCTGATGAAATCCATCTAAATCTTTTCCCATCTATGGAGATTTTTAGTTCCCTGAGACAATATATTCCTGTTATCACTTAGGTCAGTTTCAGTTTGAAATTATGTTGTTTGCACTGAAGAACCCTGACTGATTTACCAGTGACCATTAACCAAAATTATATTTTCAAGATATTTCTTTCCTTCCAAATCTTTGCTATACCTAGCCATTTCTTGATGGTACTATAAAAGTAAGCACATTCTAGCTTTTAATCAGTAAAAGGTTTGATTATTTAGCAATAAGGCACCTATAAAACTGTAAATTGAAATGTATCTACATACTCATTCAAGAAATATTTTTAGAGTGTAACTGGTAGCCTAAAGAACCTGAACACTAGGCCATAAATGACATTATTAGATATAGCATTATATGTTGACTACCCAAGCATTCTTCTAAACTAAAAATGTTTTAGGAGACCACATATTCTTGTGATATTTAAGATATTTACTATTTTCATATTTGATTTATTTATTTACTATATATTGAAATATAGATTCAGAGGAGTGGTCAAGGTGTAAATTGATATTACTGAAAATATTACTTGAGTGATTTTAACAAATTCAGTGACTAAACTAATAGCATCATCAAGTAATGTTTAATTTTAAATCTACAATTAAAAAAGAAATTTCTGTTGTATCATATAATTGCTAGTAGATTATCCTGCCATTTTAAACTTGTAAAGGAATACATTTAGTCATAAGCTACATACTAAACAGAAGTGGTAGGTTCAGGGCCCATGGTATGAGAGGGTCAGTTGACACTTATGCTACAGAAAGTAAGAACAATGCCTTTATGCTCACCCTTGTTTTGGTATGTCATGCCTGCCCTGCTCTCAGTATAGACATTTGAAGAAAGAAAGAGGGACAAAGTCGAGATAAAGGGAACATATTGAGTATGAAAGTAGTATATGAAATGCTTCCTGAGAATGAGCTAATCTTTATTATTTTATAATATTATCGATTGTCGTAGCTTGGATAGTGTATCTCTCAAAAATGTGTTGAAATCCTAATCCCTGGTACCTGTGAATGCAACCTTTTTTAGGAATAGGGTTTTTGCAGATGTAACCAAACAAAGATGTAGCCATACTGGATTAGGGTGGGTCCTGAATCCAATAACTGGTCCTTATAAGGAAAGAGAGATTTGGATTTTGACTGATATTTACAGAGGAAAGATAACCATGTCAAGATGTGGCAGAAAAATTGTAGAGATAACATCTATAATCCAGTGAACACCGAGGATTACGGCAACCACCAGAAACTGGGAAGCAAGGAAGAATTCTTCGCTAGGGACCCCCAGAGAAAGCATGGCCTTGATGATACCTTGATTTTAGACTTCTAGCCTCTGGAATTGTGAGTGAATAAATTTCTTTTGTTTTAAGCACCCCATTTGTGATAATTTGTAACCGACACCCTAAGAAATATATACATTAATCTAAAGAGGAGCAAATGGCTCAGGAAGCACAGTATGTTTGAGCCCCTGCTTCCTGAGTACCCTAAGCCTCCTGAATCAAGATCTGTTATTTTCTTTCAGTGCTATTTATTCTAACTGCAGGGGGAAAAAAACGCAGTAAATGGTTTTGCTTTTTTAAGAGTGGCACAATTTAGAGATGCAAACCTAGTGAGGTTCAGTGCAGAAAAGATCAGCATCTGCTTCATTTCACCTCCCACTGTCTCCACTCAGGCCCACTAATCACCCTTTTGAAATCTCAGCCATGCCATACCTGAAGGACACCAGATATGAGGCAGATAATATTAAAACCTCACTAGTCTGCCTTGGTACCACTGCTTATTTATCCAAACTAGGAATTTCCAGATAGCCAGTGTTAATCCTCAACTTCTGCATTAGACCTCAATTCCCTTTTCCTTAAAGTCAGACCGAGATTCCGGTGCCCCAACGCTCACTCCTGTGCTGGAAATCTTCCCTTTACACTCTACCTCCACCATCCACCTTTCTTCACTGTATTTCTGTAAAAGGCTGAGCTATATGGATACTTCAGCAGGCTGCCATTGCTCCAGACTTTGGGTTGGACAATGAAAAACCCCACTAGGACTTCAGAAAGGAAGAGAATGAGATCAGTGTATTTGTTTTCTTGGCTTTTTCTATAACAGATCTTTGGTGCCTAAGACCTTGACCAAAGATCATGGCTCCTTCTCTATACAACTCTCTTCATCTGGGTTCCAAGAAACTTTCTCTCCCCTCATACCATAGGCCCTTCTGAAGCTCCTCCCATTTTATAGCCTCAGGTTGCTGCTCCAAACCTACTATCTCCTTGCATTTGGAACATGAGTTTCCAATAATCCTTTGGTAAAAAATCCTTCTCAAATTGTGCACTTTGAATATGTTGTCTGTTTCTCCTTGGAATTGATTGATAACCTTCTTCCCAGGCTCAGCTTTCCCTGCCCTTATGTGTCTCCATTTACAGAACAAGTCCTCTGCAGCCTCCAGTTTTATTCTTACCAGTGTCCACATGCCTGATTACAAACCCCATCTGAGCAGATGGAAAATATTTCCTCTAGAGGTTGACCACCTAGATGAGGACCATGTCATTCATTCATTTATGGAATATTTATTTAGTAATACCTCTGAGCAAGGAACTGTTCTAAGTACCAGGAATAAACTAATGAACAAGGTTAATATTTCTTTTCTCTTGGAGCTAGCAAACGGAAGGAGAGTAACAACTGAAACTAGACAAACACTTTAGGCACAATTTGAGGATTCAAAAATCTTGTAAAATTCCTTTCAAGAATTCTATAAATGTTGAAGTTTCTCATATTCTCTGAATTCTATCTTCCTCATTCTACTTTGAAACTAGTGCTAATTAGTACCTAAAAGTATAATTTACTTTTAAGAACATTATTTTAGTTTAATTGACATGGCATAAATTTCAACCATTTTAAATAAATTTACAGAGTTGTGCAGCCATCACCACAATCTAATTTTAGAACATGTCCCTTACCCCAGAAAGCTCCTCTGTGCCCATTTGCATTCATTCCCCATTCTCATCCCTTGGTCCCAGGTAACCACTAATCTACTTCTTTGTCTATAAAGTTTCATTTCCTGGACATTTCATAAAATAGAATTATACAGTATATGGTCTTTTACATCTGCTTTTGTTACATAGCATAATACTTTTTAGCACCTAGTTTCCATACTCTATTCCATTTTTATTACTGACTAGTATTCTTTTGTATGGGTATTATATTTTCATCCATTTACCAATTACTGTACAGGTTTTAGCTGTTTCCAGGTATTAGCTATCACGAACAATGCTGCTATGAATATTGGCATGCCAGGTCTTCAGGTGGACATGTTTTCATTTCACTTAGGTATAGACCTATGGTAAATTTATATTTAACTATTTAAGGATCTGATGAACTATTTTCCAAAGAAACTGCACCATTTTACATTCCTACAAGCCATGTATGAGTGTCTCCATTTCTCCACATTCTTCCTACACTTGTTACTATCTGCCTTTTAAATTATAGTTACTGTAATGAGTATAAGGTGATACTTTATTAAGGTTTTAATTGGCATTTTTCTAATGACAAATAATATTGAACATCTTTTCTGTACTTAATGACCACTCATATACCTTTATCTTCTTTGTTGTGTTGTCTATTCAGATCTTGTCCTCATTTTGTATTTGGATTATCCATCTTATTATTGTCATTTTTTTTTGGTAGTTTCTGGATACAAAATTTTTTTTAAAGATTTTATTTATTTATGTGACACAGAGAGATCACAAGTAGGCAGAGAGGCAAGCAGAGAGAGAGGAAGGGAAGCAGGCTCCCTGCTGAGCAGAGAGCCTGATGCAGGGCTCGATCCCAGGACTCTGGGATCATGACCGAAGCCAAAGACAGAGGCTTCAACCCAATGAGCCACCCAGGTGCCCCTGGATACAAAATTTTTATCAGATACAAGATTTAAAAATATTTTCTCCCAGGCTGTCACTTGTCATTTCATTTTCTTCATACAATTTTCCTTTATATCCTATATATGTGTAGTTATATTTATGTATATACACATATATCTATGCACATGTGTATATGTGTATGTATTTATGGATATATATAATTTGTTATGCTAAAACTCCTTGGACCTTAGAAGCTTCCCTGAATTTCCTTGAGACTGTGGTGCCTAATTTTGGTCCTTTAGGACTTCAAGAGGCTCTGTTTCTCATAAATTGGCCATATATTTCATTTAAAAGAAATAAGCCAAGTGAAGGCACTATTCTAAATATTGGCATTGTCATATTTGTGTTGTGAAAATTTCTTCATATTACTTTACTGTCATGAACCTAAATATCAGTAATCCATCATCACCATCATAATCCCTATTGTCTGACATTTAGATTGCTCAAGATACAAAGAGTCCATCATTCTCCACATCACTGTATAATTTAATTTTATATCATAAGCACCATTTTACATGCCAGAAGCAACTAAATAAATATATGGTAATCATTCCTTACGCTATGATTTTCTCATTTAGAATCATCATTTGCTACAAAATTTACATAGCCATTAACTGAAAGTACAGGAAGATTTAGACTATCTAAATGAAATCTTTCTCACTTCTCCTATCAAAGTATTTTGGATCAGCCAACAGGACATCTTCTACTGCTCAAATAATTTTAGAAAATTATAACATAACCTATTTGTGTGCACATGGTGGGAAATATAAATGAAGCTCTGTATTATTTTATAAACTGATTGTACAACTTTAGCAAAAAAAATTATGACATTATGAATTAAAAAGAAATAGCACATTTTTGTATACAGGAAGTATGTCACTAAATTAAAGTGAGATTTTAAATACATTATTATTAACATGCTATCTTTTTAGAGGAGGTGAATTAGAATCAGTTACTATAAGCACTATGCTCTGTTTCTCTGTTAATTTCTGTAATTCACCCCAAACCTGGATGAAAGGGCAGAAACATTTTCTTTGCTTTGGTGTTATTGATCATGTCTTCCCAGAATGCTTCATTAATACCAGCTCTGCTCTGGAACTGCATACAGCTGCTTGGGAGAGATCCTTCTTTGTTAAAATCAGCAGGTTGATCTCTTCAAGATAACAGAGTGCAGAATCTAGACCTGTGCAGGCCCCAGTTACATTCTTCTTATACTTCTCCTACTTCTCTCGAGATAATTTTTCTACAAACTATAAAACACCCTATTGGTTGAAGTGTGAAGATTATAAATGTGATTTATGAGCTGCATTTGACTGAATGTGTAACTGCTGCAGGGGACATAGACATTTCTTCCTGTTAGTGGAAACTGTGCAAATTATTTAAACATAATAAGTCGGCAGACTAGGAGCACCTCCTTAAAAAAGTAAGTCAAATTGCAAGCTATAGGAGTGCTGCATGTTGACTAGTTAAGTCAGCTTGAGCAGTAGTCATATCATAAAAGGTGTTTCAAGGGGATAATTGCTACTTTATTATATTATGTATTAATTATTGATCTATATTTATCAGTTGATCAAACTGGTGCCACTTAACATTTTAACAACTTGAATATTTCAAAGGCAGAGTTTTTCTAGTAAAAGAAGTGATTAGCCTTTCACAATGTATCCATGTATCAAATCACCATAATGTACATTTTATTAAATATCTTATAACTTTACTTGCCAGTTATACCTTAATAAAGCTAATACAAAAGTGCAGGAAAAAAATCCAAATTGCTATGGACTAAAGTGTGTTCCCCTAAAATTCCTGGGTTGAATCCTTAACTTTAGTATGACTGTATTTGGAGATAAGACTTTTGAGGAGGTAGTTATGGTTAAATGAAATCACGAGTGTGTAGTCCTAATCATATAGAATTGGTGGCCTTATAAAAAGAAGAGAGACATCTCCTTGTCTTGCCAGAGAGAGATATCTCCTTCTCTTGGTCTCCATGTGCACAGTGAAGAAAACAACGGTGAGGCCATACAAAGAGAGCAGCTTTTTGTAAGCCAAGAGGAGAGTTTGTACTAGAGTATGAACAGTTGGTACAGAGTTCGTACCAACCATGTTGGCACCCTGATCTAAGACTCCCAGCCAACAGAACTGTGAGAAAATTAATTTCTGTTGTTTAAGCCACCCCCCCGCAAAAAAGAAGAAGTGATCAAAATAGGTAATCACTGTGGTTGTTTCCCAACACTAAGATGCTATGAAAGATTCCGCATGAGTGCCCTAATAGGAAAAATAATGCACTCAAATAATGCTGGTTATAGTGTCCATTAAGGCTACTGACTAAACATGCAGAGATGGAGAAGGAAACATCTTGTTTGATAGAAGCCCCATGAACTATGGGGATTTAATATGTGAGCATTTTTACTTTATGAACTTTTCCCCCCAGCCTTTTAAAATCCATTTATCTCAAATAATCAAATATAATATATTCAGTAAATGCTTAAATATCTAGCTGACTGAGTCTTGCAAAAGCTTTAAGGGAAGTCCATGCATTGTTTATTGGTCTGATTGAACCATACTAGTGGAGACTCATCTCTAAAGCATTGGAACAATCTATAAATTTGGCAAAGTTCAGGTCTTCTGTCGACAAACATTATAACTCTCTCACTTACTTTAGCAAGGTGTCAAGGATATACTGGTGAGCAATATCAAACATGGACCTACTCTTAGAAACTTCTAATCTTGTGCAAAGCAAAGATGCTAATAAGATAAAATACAGCAGATATGAAAGTGTAAAGATTTATGCATATAAAATTTATGCATATGAAAGTCAAGGAGCAATAGTATTTCTTCTCAATTAGACAGGTAGATTCTTTACAACAAATACTTTACAACAAATATAATAAATACAAATAGAATCCAGATGGATGGCAAGGGTCAAATTTCAAATCCAACAAATTGCATAGTATTTTTTTTCCAAGAAAATACCATGTTCAGGTAAAGAGATCTTAAGCTGTAGCAAAACCAGTAAAGTATATATTTTATACTTAAATTCTCATCACTAAACCAATTAAAAGAACTATATCCTGAGACAAATTAGAGTTAAATGTTGCCCTTTAGTAGTTAACAGGTAAAGAGGAGGAGGCAGTAGTTATTTTCTAGGATGATCAGAAAGAATTCCTTCCAATCACCATACCTGAGAGTGTGCCTGCTGATACAGAAAGGTCACATTTAAGAACTTACTTTACATGCTTTCTGAGGTTTGGGAAGATGACCAGAGAACCAACAACTAGGAAAAACATACCTTTACAAACTGGAAAGCAAAGTCAACCCCACAATTTAAAAAGCTTCCTTGAATATTTTGAGAAAAACACTGTTTTCCTGATGTGAGCAGTATTTTCTGAACTACTTCCGGATTCCTTCTTTGAAGAGGTCTTTCATGGCTGCTTTTCTCACCTAGTGTCCCAGCACTCTTACAATTACTCTTAATTTTCCCTGAAATTAAAATACGTTCCATAGTAGAAATTTATGTGTCAGTTGAGATTTTCCAAATCTTGCTTTTTGTTCCTTTTTGAAGCGCAGATTTAATAGGAAAAAGTACATTTACTTTACCAAAATACATTTGGTCTTAAGTCACTCAGGGGAAAGATAACGATTTCATTGCAGTAATCAAATAATACTCATTCCCACTTATATTTGGCATTCTTCATACAATCATTGACCAACTATGGCTCCTTTTTTCTTCTAGAAATGTCCTATTAAAATTCAAACTATAAATTGTACTAGAATATGAAAGTGTATGCAGTTAGATAATTATTTTTTGTATCAAAACTAAGAGAGGCATATCCAAGGCAAGAAATAGGTAAGTAAATAATGTGTGGATTAGAGTTACTTGTTTGAGACCATATCAGCACATTAGAAAGAAATACTTGGAATATCTTGATTTGATTCCTGCAAACTTCTAGGGTAAAAAAAAAAAAAAAATGAAAGAAAAGAAAAGGATAAACAAAGTTTTTCAGAAGTCAAAGAGGGCAAAAAAGCAACCTGAATGAAATTATCATAATAAGAGCTGATCATTTTTGTAATTTGAGAAGATCAAAAATAAAAATAATGGTAATACAGGTGTTATACAATATTTTCCCTAATTTCTATTTTTAGGCTTATAAAGTTTGTGTTTTCTCTTAACTAGGAAACATTTTGTAGGCTAATGGGCTTTTCCCCCCTCCCTCTGATTAGAAGACTCTTTTCTTCCCCCATTTAAACCCTTTTCTTGCTGACTCCTGCTTACTCCTGTGGATCTCATACTCACAAAACAATATGAACTCATGGTATCATAAGGTCTCTTTAACTGGCAAGTTCCCTGAAGACAGGAACGCCTCCTCTTTTTTATTTTCAATCTATTTCCAGGAGCAAGCCTAGTACTTAGCACAGAACAGCAATCAGTAGACATTTCTGAATGAATGAATACATGAGCTCACATTGTTTGTGAGCAATAAACTTTGAAGGCTAAACATACCAAAAAGGTTAAAGCAATAATGAATATTATAAGCAATTAATTTATACTTAATTAAATAGCATAATTAATCATTATTTTGCTACATGCTCATTGATCATAAATGATAAAGTGTTTATATAAACTAGCATGCTGCTATTACTCTGGCATAGCCTTGCCACAACTTCTTTGCATTAACTGAGAGAAAAAAAAAAGGACCAGAGAAAATTAAAGAATAAGTAGATTATGAGGCCTCTGGTACATTCCTCCTCTCTACTGTGTTGAGAGGAATTTGAATTCTGGCTCCCAATCCCAAAGCAGCATTTATCTATGAACAAAGGACGTAGCTTACCCCATATGTTCTTAGGAAGGAAACAATATCAACAGCTGGCATAGATTCCATCTGTAGTGTTTGTGGCACAAGGGGACCATACTCATGAGTTCCTAGGACTCCCTAGTGACCACTGATAGAGGAACAGATAGGGATGCAGATTCCTGGGCTCTCCTGAATTACATAACCACTCATTCCTCTCTCGCTGAGCTGAAGATACAGGGAAACATAATGGATAAGAAAGACATGGTTCTTGTATTCATTGACCCTTCATAGTGAGAATTGAAGAAATAAAATACTCACAGAAATAAATGTATATTGGTAGTTGTGATATATTTTGCCATGATTATAGGTAATATGAAATCATGAATCATCAGAGGCATCTTAAAAGTAATGTTTTTTCCTGAATAGTTCCTCATGCATCCCTTTATATGATTAGAAGGGACTAGGGTTGGCAAGAAAACATTTGCTTTGCCTTCTCCATAGGGCTGGAATCAAATGTTGGTAGAACAAGGGTGAGCTAGGATTTAAGGGAGGTTTGCTCCATAAAATTACCCTATCTGGGAGAGGAGGAGTCAAGATGGCAGAGAAGTAGCAGGCTGAGACGACATCAGACAGCAGGAGATCAGCTAGATAGCCTATCAAAACATTCTGAACACCTACGAATCCAATAGGAGATCGAAGAGAAGAAAAACAACAATTCTAGAAACAGAAAATCGACCACTTTCTAAAAGGCAGGACCAGCGGAGAAGTGAATCCAACGCAACGGGAAGATAGACCCCAGGGGGAGGGGCCGGCTCCCTGCAAGCTGTGGAGCACAAAATCAGGACATTTAAAAGTCTGCTCCATGGAGGGACATCACTCCAGAGGCTAAACTGGGGTGAAGACCTCACGGGGAGAGCGTGGACTCAGGTCCCGCGGGGTCACAGAAGGATCGGGGGTGTCTGAGTGTCGCAGAGCTCACAGGTATTAGAGCGGGGAAGCCGGCTGCGGAGACAGAGCCGAGGTTTCCTAGTGCTCTGTGACACGGGCCAGTGCTCTGTGCGAGGGGTCCCCACAAGATCCGGGGAGACTCCGACCCGGGAGAGCTCAGGGATCTACGGGGTTCGGAGTCTCCAGGTGGGACTCTGCCAGAGAAAGAGATGCTTGGTCACAGGCTGGGTGAGCTCGGAGCACTCCCAGAAGCCAGTGAGACGGGACTGATTACGCACGATTTTCTCTGAGCGCGGTCTCCGAGCGCAAACGGAGGCTGGGGAGACGGGAGTGATTAAACGTTTTTCTCTGAAGGCGCACTGAAGACTGGCGCCCCGAGCTCTCGGCTCCTCTGAACTGGAGATTGGGAGGCCGCCATTGTCATTCCCGTCCTCCGGAACTCTACGGAAAGCGGAAAGCGTTCAGGGTACAAAAGCTCCCGAAAGCGAACCTGAGAGGATTACTTAGCCTGGCCCCTGGTAAGGGCGGTGCAATTCCGCCTGGGGCAAAGACACTTGAGAATCACTACTACAGGCCCCTCCCCCAGAAGATCAAAGAAATCCAGCCAAGACCAAGTTCACTTAACAAGGAGAACAGCGGATTCTTATCTGGACAAAATGACAAGGCTGAAAAACTCACCACAAAAAAAAGAGCAGGAGGCAGGACCGAAGGCTAGGGACCTAATCAATACAGACATTGGTAATATGTGAGATCTGGAATTCAGGACGACGATTCTCAAGGTTCTAGCCGGGCTCGAAAAAGGCATGGAAGATATTAGAGAAACCCTGTCAGGAGAAATAAAAGCCATTTCTGGAGAAATAAAAGAACTAAAGTCTAATCAAGTTGAAATAAAAAAAGCTATTAATGAGGTGCAATAAAAAATGGAGGCTCTTACTGCTAGGATACATGAGGCAGAAGACAGAATTAGTGATATAGAAGACCAAATGACAGAGAATAAAGAAGCTGAGCAAAAGAGAGACAAACAACTACTGGACCACGAGGGGAGAATTCGAGAGATAAGTGATGCCATAAGATGAAACAACATTAGAATAATTGGGATTCCAGAAGAAGAAGAAAGAGAAATAGGAGCAGAAGGTATACTGGAGAGGATTATTGTAGAGAGTTTCCCTAATATAGCAAGGGGAACAAGCATCAAAATCCAGGAGGCGCAGAGAACACCCCTCAAAATAGATAGGAACCGACCCACACCCCGCCATCTAATAGTAAAATTTACAAGTCTTAGCGACAAAGAGAAAAGCCTGAAAGCAGCACGGGACAAGAAGTCTGTAACGTACAATGGTAAAAATATTAGATTGGCAGCAGACTTATCCACAGAGACCTGGCAGGCCAGAAAGAACTGGCGTGATATATTCAGAGCACTAAACGAGAAAAACATGCAGCCAAGAATACTTTATCCAGCTAGGTTATCATTGAAAATAGAAGGAGAGATTAAAAGCTTCCAGGACAAAAAGAGACTCTTAATGTCATAAAACAAACTGAGGGGGGTGGGGGGAAGAGGGGTTGGGTGAGGGTGGTGGGGTTACATCATATGTTTAAATAAAGCTTAAATAAAGTGAAAAAAAAAAAGCTTCCAGGACAAACAAAAACTGAAAGAGTTTGTAAACACCAAACCAGCTCTACAGGAAATATTGAAAGGGGTCCTCTAAGCAAAGAGAGACCCTAAAAGTATTACCAGAAAGGAACAGAGACATTATACAGTAACAATCACCATACAGGCAATACAATGGCACTAAATTCATATCTCTCAATAGTTACCCTGAATGTAAATGGGCTAAATGCCCCAATCAAAAGACACAGGGTTTCAGAATGGATAAAAAAACAAAACCCATCCATATGCTGCCTACAAAAAACTCATTTTAGACCCGAAGACACCTCCAGATTGAAAGTGAGGGGGTGGAAAACAATTTACCATGCTAATGGACATCAGAAGAAAGCTGGGGTGGCAATCCTTACATCAGATCAATTAGATTTTAAGCCAAAGACTATAATAAGAGATGAGGAAGGACACTTCATCATACTCAAAGGGTCTGTCCAACAAGAAGATCTAACAATTTTAAATATCTATGCCCCTAACATGGGAGCAGCCAACTATATAAACCAATTAATAACAAAATCAAAGAAACACATTGACAAGAATACAATAATAGTTGGAGACTTTAATACACCCCTCACTGAAATGGACAGATCATCCAAGCAAAAGATCAACAAGGAAATAAAGGTCTTAAGTGACACACTGGACCAGATGGACATCACAGATATATTCAGAACATTCCACCCCAAAGCAAGAGAATAAACATTCTTCCCTAGTGCCCATGGAACATTCTCCAGAATAGATCACATCCTGGGTCATAAATCAGGTCTCAACAGGTGTCAAAAGATTGGGATCATTCCCTGCATATTTTCAGACCACAATGCTCTGAAGTTAGAGCTCAATCACAAGAGGAAATTTGGAAAGAGCACAAATACATGGAGACTCAACAGCATCCTTCTAAAAAATGAATGGGTCAACCAGGAAATTAAAGAAGAATTGAAAAAAACCATGGAAACAAATGATAATGAAAACACAACGGTCCAAAATCTGTGGGACACAGCAAAGGCAGTCCTGAGAGGAAAATATATAGCGATACAAGCCTATCTCAAGAAACAGGAAAGGTCTCAAATACACAACCTAACCCTACACCTCAAGGAACTCGAGAGAGAACAACAAAGAAAGCCTAAACCCAGCAGGAGAAGAGAAATAATAAAGATCAAAGCAGAAATCAATGAAATAGAAACCAAAAAAACAATAGAACAAATCAATGAAACTAGGAGCTGGTTCTTTGAAAGAATTAATAAGATTGATAAACCCCTGGCCAGACTTATCCAAAAGAAAAGAGAAAGGACCCAAATAAATAAAATCATGAATGAAAGAGGAGAGATCACAACCAACACCAAAGAAATACAAACAATCATAAGAACATATTATGAGCAACTCTATGCCAACAAATTTGACAATCTGGAAGAAATGGATGCTTTCCTAGAGACATATAAACTGCCAAAACTGAACCAGGAAGAAATAGAAAACCTGAATAGGCCCATAACCAGTAAGGAGATTGAAACAGTCATCAAAAATCTCCCAACAAACAAAAGCCCAGGGCCAGATGGCTTCCCAGGGGAATTCTACCAAACATTTAAAGAAGAATTAATTCCTATTCTCCTGAAACTGTTCCAAAAAATAGAAATGGAAGGAAAACTTCCAAACTCATTTTATGAGGCCAGCATCACCTTGATCCCCAAACCAGACAAGGATCCCATCAAAAAAGAGAATTATAGACCAATATCCTTGATGAACACAGATGCGAAAATTCTCACCCAAATACTAGCCAATAGGATCCAACAGTACATTAAAAGGATTATTCACCATGACCAAGTGGGATTTATTCCAGGGCAGCAGGTTTGGTTCAACAACTGCAAATCAATCAATGTGATACAATACATTAACAAAAGAAAGAACAAGAACCATATGATAGTCTCAATAGATGCTGAAAAAGCATTTGACAAAGTGCAACATCCCTTCCTAATCAAAACTCTTCAAAGTGTAGGGATACCTCAATACCTCAATATTATCAAAGCCATCTATGAAAATCCCACTGCTAGTAACATTCTCAATGGAGAAAAACTGAGAGCTTTTCCATTAAGGTCAGGAACACGGCAGGGATGTCTGCTATCACCACTCCTATTCAACATAGTACTAGAAGTCCTAGCCTCAGCCATCAGACAACAAAAAGAAATTAAAGGCATCCAAATCAGCAAAGAAGAAGTCAAACTATCGCTCTTTGCAGATGATATGATACTATATGTGGAAAACCCAAAAGGCTCCACTCCAAAACTGCTAGAGCTTGTACAGGAATTCAGTAAAGTGTCAGGATATAAAATCAATGCACAGAAATCAGTTGCATTTCTTTACACCAACAACAAGACAGAAGAAAGAGAAATTAAGGAGTCAATCCCATTTACAATTACACCCAAAACCATAAGATACCTCGGAATAAACCTAACCAAAGAGGCAAAGAATCTATACTCAGAGAACTATAAAGTACTCATGAAAGAAATGGAGGAAGACACAAAGAAATGGAAAAATGTTCCATGCTCATGGATTGGAAGAATAAATATTGTGAAAATGTCTATGCTACCTAAAGCTATCTACACATTTAATGCAATGCCTATCAAAATCCCATCCAATTTTTTAAAAGAAATGGAACAAATAATCCTAAAATTTATATGGAACCAGAAAAGACTTCGACTAGACAAAGGAATATTGAAAAAGAAAGCCAAAGTTGGTGGCATCACAATTCCAGACTTCAAGCTCTACTACAAAGCTGTCATCATCAAGACAGTATGGTACTGGCACAAAAACAGACACATAGATCAATGGAACAGAATAGAGAGCCCAGAAATAGACCCTCAACTCTATGGTCAACTAATCTTCGATAAAGCAGGAAAGAACATCCAATAGAAAAAAGACAGCCTCTTCAACAAAAGGTGTTGGGAAAATTGGACAGCCACATGCAGAAAAATGAAATTGGACCATTTCCTTACACCACACACGAAAATAGACTCAAAATGGATGAAGGACCTCAACGTGAGAAAGGAATCCATCAAAATCCTTGAGGAGAACACAGGCAGCAACCTCTTCGACCTCAACCGCAGCAACTTCTTCCTAGGAACAACGCCAAAGGCAAGGGAAGCAAGGGAAAAAATGAACTATTGGGACTTCATCAAGATCAAAAGCTTTTGCACAGCAAAGGAAACAGTCAACAAAACCAAAAGACAACTGACAGAGTGGGAGAAGATATTTGCAAACGACATATCAGATAAAGGGCTAGTATCCAAAATCTATAAAGAGCTTAGCAAACTCAACACCCAAAGAACAAATAATCCAATCAAGAAATGGGCAGAGGACATGAACAGACATTTCTGCAAAGAAGACATCCAGATGGCCAACAGACACATGAAAAAGTGCTCCACATCACTGAGCATCAGGGAAATACAAATCAAAACCACAATGAGATACCACCTCACACCAGTCAGAATGGCTCAAATGAACAAGTCAGGAAATGACAGATGCTGGCGAGGATGTGGAGAAAGGGGAACCCTCCTACACTGTTGGTGGGAATGCAAGCTGGTGCAACCACTCTGGAAAACAGCATGGAGGTTCCTCAAAAAGTTGAAAATAGAGCTACCTTATGACCCAGCAATTGCACTACTGGGTATTTACCCTAAAGATACAAACGTAGTGATCCAAATGGCCACGTGTACCCGAATGTTTATAGCAGCAATGTCCACAATAACCAAGTTATGGAAAGAACCTAGATGTCCATCAACAGATGAATGGATAAAGAAGAGCTGGTATAAATATACAATGGAATACTATGCAGCCATCAAAAGAAATGAAATCTTACCATTTGTGACGACATGGATGCAACTAGAGCGTATTATGCTTAGCGAAATAAGTCAACTGGAGAAAGACAACTATCACATGATCTCCCTGATATGAGGAAGTGAAGATGCAACGGGGGTGGGAGTTAATGTGGTAGGAAAAGAAAAAATGAAACAAGTTGGGATCGGGAGGGAGACAAACCAAAAGAGACTCTTAATGTCATAAAACAAACTGAGGGGGGTTGGGGGGAGAGGGTTTGGGAGAGGGTGGTGGGGTTACATTATATGTTTAAATAAAGCTTAAATAAGAAGAAGAAAAAAAAAAAAAGAAAGCTTATCTCTGACCTGGACTCCTATGTTGTATACTGGTTTGGAGTAATAATGTACACTACCTGCACAGTATAGTAGTGCTACATGTAAGAATTAACTCTTAAAGGGGCACCTGGGTGGCCCAGCGGGTTAAAGCCTCTGCCTTCGGCTCAGGTCATGGTCCCAGAGTCCTGGGATGGAGTCCTGCATTGGGCTTTCTGCTCAGCAGGGAGCCTGCCAACCCCTCTCTCTCTGCCAACTTGTGATCTCTGTCTGTCAAATAAATAAATAAAATCTTTTAAAAAAAAAATTACCCTATCTGTAAATACTTTTTGGAAGTCACTATAAATAAAAATAGATTTGTTTAACAAACAAGCAAAAGTTAAAATAAAAAATATATTCACATATATATGTCAATGCATATATTATTCACATATGTATTATATATATTATTCACATATATATATTCACATATATAGAGATTAGAAACTGTCTTCTTGAGACTGGATCTAGAAATACTACTAAATGGAGAAATTCTTAAATAATGCTAATATTCAGTGTCAACTGCAAGCTTTCCACCTGTATGAAAACATCATATGAGTCCTTTTTTATGTTATAAAGAACAGAGTCCATGTAGATCTTTATAAATATTTTTTTATTTTATAATACAATTTTTAGGTATAATTGTCCATTTTGTATTTAACAAAATATCATTTAAAAATATTCTCTTTCAGGGGCACCTGGGTGGCTCAGTGGGTTAAGGCCTCTGCCTTCGGCTCAGGTCATGATCCCAGGGTCCTGGGATCGAGCCCCGCGTCAGGCTCTCTGCTCAGCAGGGAGCCTGTTTCCCTTCCTCTCTCTCTCTGCCTGCCTCTCTGCCTACTTGTGATCTCTGTCTGTCGAGTAAATAGATAAAAATCTTAAAAAATATATATTCTCTTTCAGAGACTCATATTATCCCCAGTGTTTGTTGGTATTCAGAATTGCAGATATCTTTACCCTCTTTCAAAGTAAACATAAAATGTGTTTTATCTATTCCTTGAAAGAAATCAAGAGAAATAACCATGTGGTAGAGATGGCCTTGCATTATTGCAATCACTAAGACATTACCCCCAAGATGTACCACTTTTGTTTTGTTTTGTTTTGTGGAATGTATTACTTTTTGTATTTTGTGGGAGATGCTAATTGGTTTTTTACCTCCACAACAACAGCAGCCTACGGGCAGTAGACAAATACTTGCTTCCCCTCGGACTTGACATACCCTCTGTGCTTATTCTCAGTTATCAACAAAGTTTCTTCATTCGATGTAGCCAGTCAGATTCTACAATGGCTATCATTTATATATCTTCATGGATGATCTGCATGTTACCCAGCAGTACACAGCATCCCCTATACTAACCTGTTGTTTCTTTGTATCTTTGAGAACTTTTAAGAATACTCCTGCATTTTCAACAGTTATTCTGAAGAGGGTTAGGGGGAGTGTTGATCTAACATTGATATTTTGAGTCACGTGCTGCATGGCAGTTCATCTAAGCAACAGTACATTTGTTGAGGATTCTCTGTTATATGGACTTTTTAAATAAAATGAATGAAGTCAATCATACTGATATTCTCCAAGGACAGTGTAATCTTATTTATTCCCCAGGATACTTAAGGGCTATAAATTAGCAACCAGTCTTAACAACACAATCCTGGCATCATTCACAAGAGCACGTTGGTGTAGTTCCCAAAGAAGTCACTAAGACTGGGGAGTGAACCTCAAGAGGAAACACATTACTGAGAATGCTTTCATCAACCAGTATATAGGATGGATATCTGGCAGGTAGACACACCTCCTTGTCGAAAGTGTGTTAACAAATATGTGTTATCAAATAACTATGCATATTTTCTCCTCCATTCTCAAACATCCCATGGCCAGAAAGGCAAAAACACAGTAAAGCAGAAAATGCCTGCCATGAAAACATAAAAACTAAGTTTAGATTTAAACTAGTTTAATGAATTCCAGCAGAGGGGCCGAAATTTTAGCAGTGTAATAATTTTAAAAAATGGTTTTAACTGTATCTTGAATAATCACCCAGCTACAGAAGAAGAAGGAATCATACACAGTAAATAGCAAATACATTTACTCTCCATGTCCCAAGGAATGCTTTAACTTGTTAAATATTAAAATCTATTTGGTATGCAATAGGAAGTCAATACGGTTTTTTAGAAAAATTATGCACTCGGTTCATGGGAATGAATAAGCTAACGGGCATTTTGTGCAATTGAATCAAGTGGTCCAATTTTTCAGGAAAATAATAGTATATGTACTACTGTGATCTAACAAGTATGCTTATGAATTTCTTCCATGCTACTCAGTTTGGAGTGATTGTTTCTACCCCCCAAAAGTCATTAGAAAATAAGAGTATAAACCTGTTTTTTAAATAGCTTTCTTCACTAGAGGTTGCAACTGTTGAATGTCAAGGATTAGTAAAAATCCTCAAGTCATTTTTCACTTGGGCACAAAAACAAACAGCAGGAGGTGTTAGACCACTGGGCTGGACACTTGGTTCTGCCATGTAGCAGCTCTGGGAAGTTTAGGAAGGGAGCTACCTCAGTTCGTACTTCATTATTTTTTTAAGTTGAATAATAATAGTACCTGTTTCCCATTTTTAAAATCAGGATTGTATTACTTAATGCCAAAAAAATTTCTTCTGAACAAAAGGAAACCTGTGACAACAATCTAGCATTAAGGCTCTCTTTTAGTACTTTGAATCTTTAACCAGGCATGTCTTTAAGGGGCTTTTATTACCTCTATATCAACTTTTCTTCAGGCTATGGATGTTCTGTAATTCAGGCTGAAGAGCTAAAGGGTAAATGGGGGGGGCAGAATTGGTTGATAGTTAAAATATATGTGACTACATTTTTCATCATAACTATAATTTTAAATCCATCTGTATATGGACATAAAGGTCATTTTGTTCATTGTTATGTCCACAACATACAGCACTGTATTTGCACATAGTAGGTGTACACTAAATGTTTGTTAAATAAATAGAATGAAGGACTGAATTAATTAATCAGTTTACCCTGTGCTCACCTGGTCCCTTCTTCAAGTACCAAAGAGTCCCAGGAGGCAGGATAATTTTGTTTGCAGTTATCAAAGGGATATTAAGGTCCTCAAAAAGACTATTATTGTTGCTGTTTGCTAGATGACCTAAATACAATGAGTGAGTAAATAAAAAAGGGAAGACCTGGTAAGTCAGTAATGATCATTAATTGTGAACAGCAACAGCTGTTCAGGTGTCAAGTCTAATGAAGGGTGAGACTGAGTGACAGAAAAGTAGGAAGGGAGATATCTTGTTAACTGCTGATCTAATTCAGAGAAAAAAGAGGGAGAGGGGAGGAAGGGAGGGAGAAAGGAAAAGAGAGGTAAGGGAGAGGGAGTGAATCCTCCAATTCACTGCTCAGGCATTTAGTTTTCTGCCTAAGTAACAATGTTTTTGAGCAATTTATTTTTCTTCCTAGGGTTTCCTGTATTTTTTTACGATGTTATTATTTTATTGGAGGGAGAGTGAGCGAGCGCACACATCCTGCCTTTGAGCAGGAGGGGAAGGGGCAGAAGGAGAGGAGGAAACAGAGAAGCAAACTCCAGGCTGAGTAGGGAGCCTGCCAGCCCCCTGCAGGGCTAGGTCCCAGGACCCTGAGACCTGAGATCACGACCTGAGCCAAAGGCAGCCACTTTGCTTCATCAACCAAACCACCCAGGCACCCCTCTTCTTAGGGTTTCTTCTTGGAAACAAAGCCATTTGCTTTCTCAAAAATATCTCTTTACATGGAGAAAAAAGAGTTTAAGTTGAATCCCATCTTTACTGTAATCATTAATTCAGAAAACACTTCATTGAATACCTGTACACACACCACTCTCATTGGTTTTGAACCAAGTAATGCACAGAACAGACAAAAGTGTATGCATCATTGAGCATACATCATCTTGGAGGTAAGACAGACAATGTAAGTTAAATATGGTGTTAAAAGCTGATAGGTGCTGTTCAGAAATATAAAGCAGGGTAATAATAATACAGACTGCTCAAGCAGGAAGGGAGAGAGATGGGTAATAGCAATATTAATAGAGTGATCAGATTAGACTACACTCAGAGGTAATATTTTGTCAATAGCTTGATGTAAGTGAAAGATCAAGCTATAACAGTATCTGGGCAAAGCTGATATGTGGAGAAATTATATAATGGTAACCTATATTGAGATGTCACTTCTCACCAGCAGCTTTAAAGTTGATTAAAATGTGTTACCTGGGAAGAATAAGCCTATATCCTTAATTATTCCTTTGTTACTTTTAATAACCATTACAACAAACATTTATCACAGCTGTCCATATTTTAGGGTACAAGCTAGATTCTTTTTTTCTTTTTTTTTTTTTTGTTTGTTTGTTTTAAGATGTATTTGTTTTAGAGAGAGCATGAGAGGGGGAGGGGAAGAGTGAGATGGGAATAGAAAGAGAGAAACAGACTCCCTGCTGAGTGCAGAGCCCTGTGAGGGGCTCATCTTAACTAGGAGATCATGACCTAAGCCAAAATCAAGAGTCAGATGCTCAATCAACTGAGCCACCCAAGCACACCACAAGCTAGATTCTTTATGTATAAGTTTTTAAAACTTAATTAACTTGTGAAGTAGGAATTACCTCCATTTACTCTATAGAAAATAAGAGTCAATGGGGTTAGATAAAAGTCACAAAAATTTGTAAGAATTCAGCAAAAGTAAATTATTTTTTTATTTTTTTTAAAGATTTTATTTATTTATTTGACAGACAGAGACCACAAGTAGGCAGAGAGGCAGGCAGAGAGAGAGAGGAGGAAGCAGGCTCTCCGCAGAGCAGAGAGCCCGATGTGGGGCTCGATTCCAGGACCACAGGATCACGACCCAAGTGGAAAGCAGAGGCTTTAACCCACTGAGCCACCATATATAGTTGTAGTAACGCATATGACATCATCTGCAGTTGTGCGTAGGTTTTTTTTCAGAGTACCACATTTATTTCCACTGTCACTTTGCTTTACCCTGATGGGACTAGGATAGAGAAAATGAGCTACCACCTTACACAAAACTTAAAAGGCCACAAAAAATTTAATAATCAAGATAAATAGCATTTTAGATACAAAAATTAATGCATAAGTCCATGATGAATAAAATACCAAAGTCTTAAATAATGACAGGATCAGACCCTGCACTTACCCACCTCAGCTGACTCACCCAGATCACAGACCTGTCTGACATTTCAATTAATCCTTTTTCCACACAGCAAAGAGAAAACTGGTAAAATTTACATGATACCCTTCTGAGGGGTATATTAGTACATGACAAAAGAAAATCTAATTGCATCCTGTCAGACCAACACTTTGGAGTTCAGCCTTTCTATTGACCCCTTAAATTACTGCATGAACATGGCCTCCCAACTTTTTTCTGAAAGCAAAGCTGGGTTCACAGAGACTGTGCTGAATAGTGTTCTCTTTTACAAAATGCACCCATGACTGCCCAGGAATGCTCACACTCTTTAGTCAGTCACGTCAGGAATTTGAACAAAAAAAGGTCTGTGCTAGTTGGAAATGCTTAAATTCTTTTAGATACAGATGGTAAATTATGTCTTGGACAGTTTCTAATAACAAACTGTTGTTTCAAATTGCATGTTAGATACAGCATAACACTAAGTCTCCTGTATTTATTTATTATCCTCTCCAGGGCTAACTCTAGGCAAAATTGTAAAGCAGGTTAAGTTTATCCTTAGCAGACTTGAGTCTCCATAACTGCAGGTATCCATTGTCCTCACCACCTACCTAAATACCCTCCCTAAGCCCCTTTCAGCCCTCTAGAAAGCACACCAAACTTTTGCCCACTTCCCATTATGGAAATATACCCATTAGGACATAGTGCCATAGTGCCATATTGCCACAGGACCTGAAATTAGATAGCTATGATTAAAAAACAATAATAAGTCATCCAGAGGTGTGATGCCCAATAATATTTTAATGTGTTCCCATGGCCAAATGTTAGCATTGTAACAGAGACTAGGAAAAAGAAAAAGAAAGAAAGAAAGAAAACCCATCGCGGCATACCCCTGTGATGGCACTACACTGTGTATATAGTATACCACCAGCTGTAAATTAATCCTATGGGTGTAAGAAATTATACTAAATTTAATTGTGCTTAAAAAGTTATGCTTAAGTAATGGGATGAGTGAAGTGTCATTTTTTTCAATATTTTTCCTTCTCTTAAGAATACATATTATGGGAGCACCTGGGTGGCTCAGTGGGTTAAAGCTTCTGCCTTCGGCTCAGGTCATGATCCCAGAGTCCTGGGATCGAGCCCCGCATCTCTGCTCGGCAGGAAGCCTGCTTCCTCCTGTCTCTCTGCCTGCCTCTCTGCCTACTTGTGATCTCTGTCTGTCAAATAAATAAATAAATAATCTTAAAAAGAATACATATTATGTTTATTGTGAAATACTTTTTTATATAAACGAAGGGTAGAGGATAATGAATATCAACTAGCCAATCCCAGCTTTAACAAACCTCCACATTTTTCCATGTTAACTTTAAAATATATGTTAAATATAACAAAAGACAAAATTGAAATCTCAAATACTGTCTCTTGTAATTCTCCCGTCCTGGAGATAACTATTTTCATTAATTTAATGTTTACTATTACTTTATAAACTGTTATACCATTTAAATATTTGATCCCCAATAATAAGAAGCATAAGTTTGGAAATTTTCATACATTATATAAATCCTGTCATCCTGGGGCACCTGAGTGGCTCAGTCGGTTAAGCATCCGCCTCCAGCTTAGGTAGTGATCCCAGGGTCTTGGGATGGGTCTGCTCTGCTGCTTCCCCTGCTTGTGCTCTCTTGCTCTCCCTGTCACATGAATAAATAAAATCTTTAAAAATAAAATTAAATAAATAAATCCTATCATCCAGTACGTATATGTTGGCAACATGCTTTTTTAGGTCAACTAAACTTTTTGGGTTTTTTTACCCACAACTAAAGTTGCAAAAGGCTTTAGAATCTTACAAATGTCTCTTGGGCTCATGTGTAGAGATTTCTCTAAAGTTGATAACTGAAAGTGAAATAGCCGGGTCACACTGTGTGAGGGTCTGTGACAAAACCTGATAATTCCAATTTGCTTTCCATAGTAGTTTGCATCCTAACTTGTGAAGGATGAGAGTTACTGCATCTCCATATCATCCTTAGCAGTTAATACTATCCAACTTTCTGATTTTTGACAATTAAAGGATATGAAAATGTACTCATAGTTTTGGTTGTCATTACCTGGTATCTGCCAAAGTTTAAAATCTATTCATGTAGTAATTATCTTCTTCTGTTAACTATCTGTTCATATCACATTCTGTTTTTGTAATAGTGAACATACCTTCATTCCTGTGAAAATATCTACCAGTGACTCTTCAGGTATTGTAGAACTTAATAAGGAAGATCTCACTGGGCTAGAAGCCTCCCAGGGTCTCTTAGATACATCTAGTGCTGCTTTCTTTGCTTTTATCAAAAACTAATTCTGATGGTCCAATCATCATCCATTGTGGTTTACAAATTGTGATTAAGTGTATATAAATACAAAGCCAACTTCCCTAAGTTCAGATTCTCATTTGTTACATTTTATATTGAACTTTGGTTAAGACACTTAACATCTGTGTGTCTCAGTTTCTTCGCCTTTAAATAAGGTAATAGTAATAACTTCAACCTTCACACTGTAAATGCAACAAGACTGTTGTGAGTATATCCTGGTAACTAGTAATTGATGTAAAGTTACACTAATGCCTGGCACACAGACATTGGGAGTAATACTAGTAGTACGTGTCAGGCACAGCGTATTATAAATCACATGACATCTTACATACATTGAGATGTGAGAAAAGGCTTCAGTGATCACATTTTGGTTTATGTCATTTGTTTCTTCCTACATGGCATACACTTATTTTTTAAACCATTGTTTTTGCTCATCTCCATGGGTTTTATTGTCTATAATTGACCTATTAAGCTATGTTCTTTCTCCATTTCATAGAAATTTTTTCTTTACTAGTGTATATGGCCCTGTTAACCTTAATGAATGCCATGAAAATGCTTTGAAACTTTTCAGAGGAAGATACTATGAAAATGTCATTGGTTTTCATTTTCGTATAACTCAAAACGGTGAATCTCTGAATGCAAAATTATATCCTTTTCCCAAATCTTAGCAAGAAATGACCATCTTGGAACATGGCTATAGTTGGAAATGTCATTTGATTGCAATGCTACAAAATAATATCTTGACCGCAACACTAAAAGCTAGGTTAAAAGCTTCAAAACCAGAGGCATCTTTTATAATTGACTGTGAAGCCCCCTAAGGTACTAAAAATTGAGGGATCAGAATAGAAAATTATAGGAACAGCATGGTATCATTGAAGTCTAAGAGCACCTAAAATCTAATCACAAAACTGAAAACAAGGCAGATGCGATCTCATTTTTAAAATAGTCTTTAATATTTCTTCCATATAACCTATCCAAAGCTCATGTGCGTGTCTTTCTTTCATCCGTCAACAGACACTACCCAGAGCAATTAAGATGATAGACTTTCAAATTAGTCACCACTTTTTCCTTAATCATAACCTGAACGTCATATTAAGAAACTATTATTTTCACCTTCCAACCCACACAAAATCCTGTGCTTTTTCAAATCCTTTTTAAACTTGCATTTGTATCTTAATGAGTTTACCTTTTATTCAGAAAATTTCCTTGAACTTATAATCAGGGTAGAAATAATTTCAGAATTCAAAGAGAACACATTGTTTAATAATACTGAGCACACTGAACTTGTGAATTGCACAGCTACTGTTATTAGGTAGGAGAGTTAATGATCAAAGGTGCAGAGGTTAAAAAAAAATCACAGAACAGCAGCTTTCTTCATGAAAATGGTAAAGATACAGAAAGAGAAGTGCCAAATATTTAATCTCTGTTTTTACATCATAAATCCCTTACTGTGTGCTGAGACATCCAAATAATGCAATAATTAAAACTGGCAGTTTCACATCCCTTTCTAGAACTATCTCTACATATCACTTGAACAGTTTGGCTTTTGTATTTTCAAGTTTAATAATAAGAAAGTATATAATTATATAAATATTTTAAGTGATAATATATACATATATAAATATGTATGGTGTGTGTGTGTGTGTGTGTGTGTGTGTGTATCCTCGGTAAATTATTTTCAATGAACCATATACCATAGATAATTCTTCACATAAATAATCTTTGTATAGAAAATAATCTTTGTATAAAGTATCTCATCCTCTGTAAATATAGCAGGTTATCCTGATATATCATTGAAAAACAATGCATTTATCCATCTCCTTACTGATAGACATTCCCTACGGTAGATATGCTTTTCCTATTGAGAAGTATGAATAATATTATATAAAAATATTTGTATATTAAAACTATATTTGTATATTTAAGGAGGAATATATGCTAGCTTTAAGTGGAATTTCATGATTATGTGATAGAATCTTTTTTTATTAACATATAATGTATTATTTGTTTCAGGGGTACAGGTCTGTGAATCATCAGTCTAACATAATTCACAGCACTCACCATAGCACATATCCTCCCCAGTGTCCATCATCCAGACACCCTATCTTCCCATATTTCACCTCAGATTTATTTCCCTGCATGACCTGCCTTCTAGAACATGGTCACTTTTCTATTCCCAGAATTCCTGCTATTCTTCTCTTCGATCTCCTGTTGAGTTTATAGGTGTTCAGGGTGGTTTGATAACTAGCTGAATTCCTGGAACCTGACGATATTTAGGCCTCCACTCCTCTGCCATCTTGCTTCTTGTGATATAATCATTTTAAGTGTACAGAGATTCTACCAAAGAAACTTCCAAATGTATTGCACCAATTTGTTTCTGCCAACTGTTTATAAGAATGACCAGTCCCTCATAAAACTGTCAACATTTTACATTATTAAACCTTTCTAAGATTGAACCAATCTGGTAGATTAAAAAATTCTATCTTACTAAACTGCCAATTTGCATTTTCTTGACATCTAGTGAGGTTAAGAATTTTTGCTATGTTTAATGCTTATACGTATACCTTTCTATATATTATGCTATACATTATATGTGTATATAATATGTACATATATTAGATGAGTATATAGGACTTTTATTTATGGGATATTTTTCTCATAGAACTTTTCAGTGTTTATGTAATCATATATGCAAATTCTTTGGGGATTGTGTAAATCACTAGTAAGAACTTCATCTTAGACATCTCATTCTGTAAAATATTTTCTTTTAAAATATTTTGTAGAGTTATTTACTTTCTTTCCTAATATATTGTTGTTGTTTGCTTGCTTACTATAACAAATGTAGCTAGGATGAATAATCTCGGACTCTTCCCCAAGTTAGTCTTTGGTTTTGTACTCACATAAGACAATTTTCAATGACTATAAATCTTACCTGTTTACTTCCAGTGAATGTAATATGATAGTTCATATAACTGTAAGCCTATTCCTTCATACTGTTGTTTTAAAAATATCTTAGACTGCCTTAAAATCCTTTACCCATAAATCTGATTCCATTTCTACCCAAACTGTGAAGCTTTCCTATTGTGCCTGGCTGGTGATTTCACAGAATATTAACCCTACAGTTTTGAAATTAACCTGCAGGCCTTTGTAGACCTGAGACCATTCTAGTGAAAACATCTTAGGGATAGCCTATTTTCTGATTAAGATAATAATATCTTCATGATTTGCTCTATCTGATATTTCCCTATTAAATACATTTTACTGCATTGTTGGAAAGGATACTTGAAATACGTTAGGAAACACGAGTGCTAGCCCAGTGAATTCTAAATGATTCCAGTGATTCGATGAGTCTTTTAAGCACCCAAGACCTTGCCTCCTCTTAAATTCTTGTTAGTGTTCATTTAGAGAATTTTTGGCTCCATACCCTTTTATTTTCTCCTCCTGGGCAGTCTGTTATCATGGCAAGTACTATTTCAGCAAGAATGACATTTGAGCTCATCCATTAGCTTCCAGTTTTGTTGCATTCATATTTGTATCATACTTTTTGTTAAAAATCTTGCCTTTTACCTCAAATCGTCTTTAGGATTTTCCAGCTAGTTTTTCAGGTAAAATTGTCTTAAGGAAATAATTTCGAAGATTAATTATTACTGCCACTTTCTCTTCTTTCTTTCCCATGATCAAACTTCACCAAGTCCATTACTGAAATTGACTGTTTTCATTATTCTATGTACACTCCTCCCATTTAACTCCCTTTACTGTTTTATAAAGACAGTTATTATTCCATTTCCTTGTTAGAATTCTAAAATGTTCCTATGATATTCCTTATATCTATCTAAAGATGTCACAGCAGTTGTCTCTTCTTTCTTATAGCCCCATTTATATTTTGAAACTTAACCCATATCAACTCCCAACATGTTCCAGATCCCTCTGAGATGTGCAGTTTACCATTTCTCATCTAGTAAAAGAAAAAAATGTGCCATAAACAAAACAAAACATACAAATAAACAAGCAAGAATAACAAAAAGGGAGATTATCATTTGGAAAACATGTCAGTAAAGCAAGTCAGTCCCCAGAAGCTGATAGATTGCCAGGGCCATAAATGTTGTTATGAGGGAGTCTGTCAAGCCCATATTCCTGACTCTTGGTACAATTTAGGCTACTCAGAAACTGCCTAGGATAGATAAATACACTCAGGTCTTATGTTCTAATCCATTGTGTAGAGATAGTTAGTGATCTAGAGAGTCTTGATGGAGGTTAATTCAGCAATTTATAAGTGTTCTAATTTTCTGTCTACACTAAAACCTAAAATTTCTGAAACTTCTAAACATAATGAATACCCTTAATCTAACTTTTATCTTCTGAGCTTCTCAAACATATTATACCTACAAATCATCTGGAAATCTTGTAAAATGCAGTTTCTAATTTAGTAGGTGTAGAGATACGCCTACAAGTCTGCATTTCTAAGAAACTCCCCAGGAGATGCTGAGACTGCAGCCCTGTGGACCACACCCTGAGTCCCAGACCTTAGAGTCATTCTTTACCTGAGAGAAACTGCGGGACGGTTCCAATTATGAAAACAATTACTATGACCAATAATGGTGACTATAAAATAGTTCACATTTATATGGCATTTCAAATTGACAGAACACTTTGACATTTGTTAACTCCTTCTGATATTCACAATAACCCCCTGATGAAGGCAGGGCATTAATTATTCAGAAGAGAAATTGAAGGAATGTTAAGTCTCTTGCTCAATGTCACACAACTAATAAGTGGCAAGGTGATTTGTGAGGTTAACTCAGACATAGAGACAATATAACAAGAGGCTAAGAGCACAGGCTTTGAATATTATCTGTCTTTGAATATTCTCTCCATTTCTTAGGTGACAGTGTACAAGTCACTTAACCTCTCTATTTTAGTTTTCTCATTTATAATCTGGACGTGCCTATTTCATATACTTGTTAGGCTAAGTAACCTCAGAAGTTCCTAGTGTGAGTGTTTATCGCATAGTAATCACTAGGCAAATGGTAACTGCTGCTCTTTTTTTTGTTGTCACTTGTATTACCCCAGAACTCTGCTGAATTTCTGCAGATAGCCCCATATACTAGCAAAATGTTAGTGCCCACCACAAGGAAAATACAACTCCTCTGAAGTACTTGACCATCATGAGCTCTACCTGAAAAATATGATAAGATTAGACATTTAGAGGGAACCTGTGAGTGTGTTTCTGTTTCGCTGGATATGTGGAAGGACTTGCAGTGTAGTTGCCTGTTGATGTGTTGCTATGTATATGAAGAATTTCTGCCAGGAGAGTTTCCACCATGACTCCTTTCACAAACCTACAAATCCATGTACATTTTCTTGAAGTATAGGATAGAAGTTTATTTTTTGATGGTGGGGTGCTGGTGAACCATTATATGTGGCTAAGCTTCAGTTGGTTTCACCACTTAAGTTTTCTGCCAAAGTAACTGAGCAGAGCCTCTAGAAAAAGCTGAAAAATGACATCCATGTCATACTTTCTTTGAGTGGGTTCATATTTTATATGACCATTGGACTGGTAACTCCTTTTCATGATGCCAGGTAAGTCAGCACAGTGGAAGGTAGGAATATTTCTGAAATCCATTCCTATAGTAGGACACCTAGAAATAAGCTAATTATACTCACAAGTGACTGTGAAAAACCCAAACTAAATGTATTTCCAACTCAACTACCCTTAACTAGGTCCAAAAATGCTCTTGGCCGCTCCAAAATTATGCAGCCCAAAAAGAGGTGTGACAGAGAGGATTCAAAATGGAAAAGGAGAATAGTGTAGCCTATCCTGGAGTTATATTATCTTACTTTTGAAGACTTCACAAAAACATAAGGCTATATGAATACATTGCTAGAACTCTTCTCAGGACCTTGGAAGGAAGAGATCAGTGCAAGTGAGGGGCCCTAAAGCTTAAGCTTCATTAGCTTCTTGATAAATCCACCTCAGGTCATGGCTATTAATAAATTACTATTGGATGATAGAAGGAGTAGGAAAGAAAGAGGAATAAGAAAGAGCATATCTTCTCATGATACCATTTTGTATTCCATTTGGAAAATATAAGCTAGAGTCATAAGGTAAGCCTTTTATTTTTTCCCTCAATTATTAAAACCTTAATTTAAAAATGCATGAGGAACTTTCTTTTAAGGGTAACAAAAAAAAGATAAGATTTTAAAGTTTAAGCATGTACTTATTCTAGGGAATGAATTGAAAATGAATAAGAGGAAGAATAAAGCTGTATATTCATTTGACACTAGGGATTTTTCATATATGGGTACGCGACTAAAGAAAGAATTTGACAAATAAAGGGTTTCAGGAGAGAAATAAAATATGAAAATGACAAGGTCTCTTCAAACGTTTTACATTTAATTGACATGCTAATTGCACTTTTATGTTTTATCTCTCTCATGCTAGGTCCATTCTTGCCCCATTAAAGTATTCCTTGCGGTCAAATAAATTGAATTCTGTTTCCTTCAGTGCATTGTGTGTGTGTCTATGTGTGCATTTCAGATTGGTATTTCCTCTAATTATTCTTAATTAGTGAGATTTAACTGAATGTTTGTCAGTTTGTGGTTAGACTATGTATATTTGAGACTGATGATGAAGCAGCTACTGAATGTATAATCCTAAAACTAAAGCATAAGGAAACAACACAAAAAAATTAACAGGAAAGGAATTATTATATTAGTAACAAAGAACATTATCCATTTTATAAAATAATCACATTCTTTTTCAATAGAAGCTGTCAAATTATCATCCCTCAACTTTATCATCCTTTTTAGGTTACAGATTAATTTAAAAAATAAGTTTCTCAGATAAAATTATACAAAACTGATGTATCCAGTTACCAGAAGGAAAGGTAAAACAAACTTTTTAACAGTGAAGTTTTTTTTTCTGAGTGAAATAGTTAAGCTATATAGCTAGAGATACACAAATGTTATTTGTACAAGAGGACCATTTGTTGAGAAACTGGTGACTTGTTCTCAATATCGTAGAAAGTTTAGAAGAAAGAGTGATTTCTCTCTGTCATCCACAACAGGAAGCCAGTGCCCTGTTGTTCTGAGTATGGCCTACTCACATCACAGGACCCAAGGGGTCCCTGGTGTTTCTCAGCCCCAGAGAGAAATTGATAGGCAACTGCAGGTTAGCACTTCTTCTGGGACCTTCCACACTTCAGTTTCAAGAATCCAGAATGCTAAGAAGGTAGAAGTTTGGCAATTAGGGACAAGGGGTGAAAAAGAGAAGGGGGGATGGTTTCAGTAGGTGGCAGATACAAAGAGTTCCTTTCCCTGCTTCAGACAGGAGCAGCTTGTGGGTCAGGAGGACCTGAGAAACAAGTGCTGTGACTTTAGGAGGTCCCAGAGTCCTATTTTGACATGGCAGAGATGGGGGCACCTGCACCCAGGCAGCCTCTGGGCTTCACCTGCTTCACAGCAAATTGGAGCACAGTGCAGAAAGAATACCAGTGGTTGTACAGAAAGATTATTGATGCTATTTTTCCTCTCATTTTCTCTTTCATTCTTTAACCTGGTGAAGAGACACGTTAGATATTTGTTTGTGTTTATGGCTTTGTGAAATGAAACTAGTTCTTGATTTCAAAGAGTAATGCAATATAGAGCAAAATAGTTATAAGAAATCATTTGTATCATAATATCTACTTTTGCCTTACTGTGGTTTAATTCTTACTCATATTTGTCAGTGTTAGACTGACAGATTCCATCAAAGCTGAGACCATAGCAAACCCCAGCATTAGTAATTCACTTAGCTTAATGAGTTGTCACATGTGCCTATGTTTTATTTCCCCAGCTAAAGAGACCCTTGCAATTCTTAACAGAGTCTAACATGCTACTGAAAACTTTTTTTCTTGCCTTTCATGCTTGATTAGATAATGTGATCTTACAATTTTCTGAGTAAAATACATTTTAAAAAGTTAATCTGCTTCAAAATGATACACCCAGTGCCTTCCAAAAGACAAAGATCACATAGATATAAGCACCGGTTTAAATTTTCAGGTTTCCTATAGGATGACAGGTAATTAAGAACAGCTGACTGAATATATATGCCATAATATCACTTTGGTTTAACAAATTATTGATAGGGGTCAAAAAACAGTTTGCAGCATGAAACAACTATGGCTTTTAACTTGTATTCGTGTGTCTGCAGTTGAAAGAGTGCTAAAATGTCTGGCAAATGGCCTGGGGTGGCATTGGGGGAAGAATTTGGGCAAAGAGAGGCTCAGTTCTTTGTCCTGTGATGTAAGCACTAAGTCCCATTCCTCAGAGGATCTCTCCATCTGAATGTGTCACAGATGTTTCAGATTTGAACTTAATGTCTTCCCCAGAATCTGTGCCATCTTTTTCATTATTACAGTGAATACCAATCCTCAGAAACATGGTAGGCTGCCTAGATTTCTTCCCTCTCCTCTCCATGGCCCTCCCTCCAATTTGACCATCTCACAGATGTTTCTCAGATTTGCCTCATCTGCTTCTCCTGCCCCTGCCACACCAATACCTTGCTAATTTAGACCCTCATCATTTCCTGCTTGGAGAAAGGCAAAATAACACTTCTCCTCACTTCCTATACTCTGCTTTTCTAACCAGTCACTGTGTGCCTTACATTGCTGCAGGAATTATTCTAAATCATAAGTCTGATGATGACTTCGCTTTTCCTTCATCCTCACTGGCTTTTCATAAACAGCAGATTCAAGTTGTGTTGTAACCTAGCATACTTGGCCAGTTCCATCTATTAGAAATCTTCCTTTTTCTTGACTGTATTTGCCTGTTATACCTTGTGCTTTAGATATTCTGTATTGCTTATTGTTTACTGAACTGGCCATTTTTTTTTCCATCACGTGTCTCTGCATGCGGTGCTTTCATTTCTTGGACCATTCCTGTAGCATTTTGCTGTCTAAGTCACACACCATTCCTTCAAAACTCACTCCTGCTGGGGAGGCCTTCCTGACACAACCTGTTGTGCGAAGGACCCCTTCTATCTGTTTGCATAGCCTCCTAGCCCACTTATCATCCAGCATTATAATAATCTCGTTATATCTCTGAATTGGAGTTTCAGGTATCCAGGACCATAAATAGGAGGTTGCTCACAGGTGACAGTCCATGCAGGGGATGCCTCCACTCTATTCAACCACCTTCTGAATGGGAGTTCTTTCTTCTCCTCACTTCAAGGACTCCCAGTCCCTCACCACTTATTGTCCCATTCACTTTGCTCCCTCTGTCCCTAAAACCAGTCTTAGCTGGAAGAAAACATTATGCTTTCAAGCTCAAGTCTGAGTATGTCTGATTGAAACATAGGTAGCTGTAATGACATTGGATTTCTGCTTTTGGCATAGGATCAAAAAAGGAAAAATTGCTTTGGCGGCTCCAGTGACAGCTCGGGTAGGGGAGAGAGTATGGTGAAGAGTATGAGTACACAAAAATATGCAACTAACTTCCAGATACAAAATGCTGTCGTATGTTCAACACTGGTTTTACAGACCTAAATGTCTAATCTTATTCTTACATTGAAGAAAAAAATGTCCATTTAAAAAAATAACATTAGGTTGTGGATCTCTCTAAGTGATTAAAATCAATTAGAAATGAACTAGAAGTACGTTCTCGTATGATTATAGCTTATGAATTTAAATACAAAATGTTCTAAAGTTAATGGATTCCAGCTTAGAACTGAGATGTTCAGTTAAAAGGGCTTGTTTTCATTGCTTTTATGATCTTCCAAGCAGTCATTTAGCTGGTTGCCAAAAATAAGAAAAAGAGGCTGTTTCAAGTATTAACACTTTTGTTCTGACACATGGTCTTTGTTTCCAGTCAGTCATCTGCAATATTAAAAGTGATCAGCCTGCTTTACATTTAATGAAGTGTTTCTGAGAAGTGATTTCTTTCTTTTATAATAACATGTCCAATATTCAAATATCTCTTCATTCTTACCAGGACAAAAGCCTTCTGGTTTTTTCAGAATCCAACATAATCCTTCAAACCAACACATTGGCTAAAGTGTTTTTAAAGATGGGCACATATTTCTATACCTAAGGAATTTCACTAGAGATCTAGGTATCTGGCAAGCCATAGAGTGAACAGTGCTACCAAGAATCTTGCTTACTATAAACTAATTAAGAAATATAGGTACAGCCTCCCTGCACCAAGAACACAGTAAAAATGGGTGGTGAATATGTCTGGAGAGACAAATAGGAAACATCCAGCAAAGCTACTAATATTAAACATTATATGCTCTGTAAATGAAGCGTACTTAGAGAGTTTTTAACTTAATCTGTGAAGCAAAAAATTAAGTCAATAGCATCTAAAGCCTCAATGTTTAAGAAAAATCACATAAAATGTCTTCTTGTTAGACATTTACAGGTAGTAGCAAAATGCCGTCTTGTGATTCAAGTTCATCAGCCAGTGTAAAAATCCAGACCAAGTAGAGTGGAGGTCTGACAAAATACACTGAGGGTCACGGTAGTAATGGACTATATATTGGTCCAGATATTCTGTTATTCATATCAACTATGTCTACTTTCATTTATCCATTCATTTGTCTGCTTATCCACCCACTTATCCATCCTTTCATTTATTTCTTTATTCATTTATCAAATACTTAACGAGTCTGGATTTGTGCTTAAACTGCTTAAGTTTTTTTAAGTCTGCTTAAACTCTTCAGTGTCCGCATTGATGGCCCTTTCAACATGTGAGATTTTAAAGACCAAATCATAACTCTTTCTAAATATTTGAAACCTTTCAAAAGTAAAATCTCAAAATCTAAAATTACTCTTTCTGACCACAAATTAGTACTGATTAGTGCTTCATATTCTCCTTTTCAGAAAATTATTTTTCATTCCCATTGCAATTTTATAAGCCACCTACCTCCACCTGCTGAACATGAGGGTCTCCCATCTCAAGAAAGCCTTTGATGGGGCAGCTGGGTGGCTCAGTCATTAAGTATCTGCCTTCTGCTTGGGTTGTGATCCCAGAGTACTGGGGTCGAGCCCCACATCAGGTTCCCTGCTCAGCGGGAGGCCTGCTTTTTCCTCTCCCATGCTCCCTGCTTGTATTCCCTCTCTTACTGTCTCTCTTTGTCAAATAAATAAATAAAATCTTTAAAAAAAAAAAAAGAAACTCCTTGATAAGGCCACTAGAACATATTTCTGCTTGCCTCCCTTATACCTCCCTTTAAAGTCCTCCACTCAGAGTCTACTCTCTGCCACCACTTCCCAGTTACAAATTTTCCTTGGAAAAGTCACATGAAAATGCATATATTGGGTGAACATAAATTTAGGATTTCAATTAGATTTTTATGCTCCAAGTCTTTTTTATTCATCTGTTCTTGGTTTTCCATATGTTTTCCTATATTATTATGCCCAGATTTCCAGTCTTTTCAAATCTAGCCTTACCTACAATTCTTTCCCTCTCAGAGTTGGTATTAACAACTTATCTAAGCTGCATTGGTCTTGTTTTCTGGAACTCTCATTCTCTGGTCCAACCCTTCTGTCTGTCAGCTCTTTCAACTCTCCTCTGATTTTAATTCCTCACCTGCCAACTTAAACTACGTAACATATAACTAAAATACTTTCATTATAGTTTAGTCAAATCCTTCACTTGATGCCTTCTGTGTCCTTGTGTGATTTCTGCACTTGTACAAGCAGGCTGCTGAGTGCTGTTGCTGCAGAAAGGTGCACATTATGAGAACACCACTTATTTTCTCTAGTCTACTAGTTTTTTTTCCTTTTTTCTCAGAACAGCTGTTTTAAGTCGGCAATACACACTTGAAGTGCTGTATTTCATGTCCATCTCCTCACTCCCAGAAGACCACCTTGCTTGTGAATGCATGATTAAAATAGAAACCATAAGGAGTAAACTCTCTTGACACCACACCCCACCTACCTCCTTATTTATATCTATTCTTTTACTCACCCTCTTCTCTTATGCCTTGAAAAGGAAATGTTCTGACTCATTCAAATGGATCCCTACCTTCTGCCTAGGTTCTGTTTCCTATCCCTTCCTTCTCTGTTCCTCCAAACTTTGCTCTATTATATACCTCCTCTCTCAGATCTTCCCTCTTTCTCACTTTAGAAATGCCCATGATTTTTCCATCTTTATCAAATAACTACCTCAGAGACAACTTCTTTAGTTCTGTACCACTTTAGCCATTTCTTTCTTTATAACCAGCTTTCTTTAAAGAGTTGCCCAAACCAAATGTCTGTTCTTGCTCATCTACTATTTATAGTTTATTTACTATTTATATCCTCTACTGAGGATATAAACAGAATTGCCCAAACCAAATATCATCTACTATTTATAGTTCGTTTACTATTTATATCCTCTATTGACCATTGGAGTTCTGTCCCAGCAGCATATAAATTGTGCCTGAGTTTAGGAATTTTAAAGCCCATTGTGTGGTCTTCAGTCCTTTTCTTGCTTCATTTTTCTGTGGTGTTTGACACTAATTATATTCCCTCTTTTTTTAAGAGAGAGGTGAGAAGAGGGAAAGAGAAAATCTTCAGATGGGTTCCACACCCAGTATGGAGCCTGACGCAGGGCTCCATCTTACAGCCCTGAGATCATGACCTGAGCCAAAACTAAGAGTTGGTTGCTTAACGGACTCCCCCTGGGCACCTTTATATTCCCTCTTTTAAATGTTCCTTCTTGGTTGCTGCGACACCATTTCCTCAGTCTTCTCCATCGCTCCTCAATGCCAGTCTTCCAAGGTCTTCTTGTTCCTTCATTCTAAATGCTTTTCCCTTTGGCTCCACATGGCTTGTTACATCCCCATGCCATCAAATAATGACTGTATACCTGCATCCCCCCAAACTTTATACAACAAAATGGGAGCCTGGTATGAATGAATTAGACATGTGACTAAATGCTTGTTCTGGTACTTAATAGCCGGGCAAATTAGCAGAAACTTCTCTGAACTTTGGACTCCTCAAATATAGAAGTGAGAAGTAATACCAGCCACAGAGGTCAAGTGTGATGGACAAGCACATCTAAAAGTACTAGGGCAGCTCTTAGTATATAGTAGGTACTCAAGAAAGGTACCCCATTTTCTCTCTGCTTTCTAATTATCCCTCCCCTTTCCCTTCTCCAAATATTCCTGAATCCCAATTCTGTCATTTGCCTGGACAAGCACACTTGCTTTTTTCTTTTATATCCCCAGTCTAGTGTAATGGAGTTACTGTTGTCTGAATTACTTATACAGAAATCTGGGAGTTTTCATTCTATTTACCCTCTTTAGGTCAGCCCCACCCACACTCAATCAATCCCAAATCCTGTTAAAATTTGTTTAAATATTACAAAAACACTTTCTTTCCCTTCCCACTGCCCTTGTTTAATTATCCTATTTTAAAATATTCTTATACTATTATAGTGTTTCTTTGCCTACAATCTCAATCCATTTCCACTCAGCCCTGGAAACCATCCTCCTACTTTAATCATAGGAATATTTCTAAATCAAAAAGCTGATCATGTTATTCAATATTGTCTATTATGATAGCTATATACCATAGCATACTCTTCATGGTAGTTCATGATATAGTCTGTGCTTTTCTATGCTCACCTGCCGAAGGCATTTTGAGGGCCTTCCGTACTAAGAAACTTGCACTTTCTAAAGTCTAGCATTGTTTTATTTCTGTCAGAAAGTATTACTTCTGTCAGGAATTCCCTCCTCTGCCCCTTTCTGTCTACTATAGAGTACATACTCATTCTTCAGGAAATCAGCAAATCACCACAGACTCTATGAAACCCTCCCTTGGGTTTCCAACTTAATCCTAAGAGTTCCACCCATGGGTATCCATATTGTCTTGTAGATGCTTCCAGTACAATGAACATTTATTTAATTTTCTGCCTTTCTGAGTAACTGTGACTGTTTTGACAACAGAGAATGTGTCTTACCATTACATACAGAGCACCTAGCTTATGCCTAGAAAATAGATGCTCAATGTATGCATTTTTGTTAAATGAAGAAGAGACATTAGTTGACTTCACTCCTTACCCGATGGACATCTGTTTCCTCCTATGCCTTCTCTTTCTCAAAATCTATCTAGATCAGTATGCAGGGCTCCTCATTCTCAGGCAGGCTGAATCTTCAACTCTTACTGGGCATTTGGCCAGAAACTTCCTCAGTTTCCATTTTCTTATATGTTACTTTCAACTTTAGCCTCTCTCTATTGCTTGCTTACTCTTTGTCTACTCTACCAACTTTCTGTGCATCTAGATTTCCAAACCTCTCCTTAACAATACTTGCCTCTCAAGCTGGATTTTTTTTTTTTTTTTGCCCCTTAATTCATTGTCAAAACTTCACCATCCGCAAATTCCTTAATCTGGGTATATATTTTCACTAAACACAGTTTTAGAGCTGTTATCCTACATAAAATTTTAGTGTTTGCTATTATTAAAAAATAAATGTTTACTAAAAGTCTCTACCCCCTTAGTCTAGAGCGCTGAAACATATCTAGTCACTTTTCTATTTCCCTGGCCTCTTTCTTCCCCAGATGAAGAAATGTAAGTAATCAAAAAGGACTGTGCTCATCATTTCAATATTATTATAAGAATATCTCTTGTCACCCCCTTAGTTTAAAATGAGCCAGTGATATCTCATTGAAATGAAAATAAATTCCAAAACACTTATCATGGACTACATGGCCCTAAATGACCTGGATCCTAGTTTGAACAAATACTAGACTTTGTAAGGTACCATTCTTAGTTTCCTGATAACACTAAGTTGTACTCTTCCTCCCCTCTGTTACAAACACCCACAATTTCCTTAGGAGATTTTTATGTAACACTACTTTCTTTTATGTAACTATTCACTCTCCAGATTTTTGCATGGCTCAAGCTTTAGCTCAAAGATCACCTCTTCAGAGAAGCATCACTAACCATCTGTATACAGGAAACATCTCCCATTCCAGTCATTTATAATGAGATACTCAATGTTAAACTGCAGGAAGGAGAGAGAGAATAAAAAAAGAAAAAGCAACACAGGACCCAGGGAAGCAGGGTAACCACAGAAAAGTAGTGAAGGTAGATCTTACCATTATGCTGTAACATTTTAAATTTCTTTAATAAATAATTTACCATGTGTGTATGTATGTATGGATAGATAGATAGATAGAGATTAGTTTTTTATGAAAGAATTCAACTCACTAGCCTATAAGTAGAAGAATTTTTAGGGAATATAATTAAAGATTGCAATGATTAAAGGGTTTTAAGCATTTATTAAAAATATTAGGGTAAGAAATTACTTATTTAACAGTAAAAAATTATTGAGAAAACAATGATTCAAGAAACAAAATGAAAATAGTAGAAATGAGAAATTCATTAACCCATGAATAAGAAAAGGTGAAAGTGATAAAAACAGGTAACGTTTGATTAGTTCCAAATATCAAAATCTTCCATAGATTCAGAAAATACATCCACAGTACCAAATGTAAACCATCTCCTTTCTAAAATGAAAGAAGTTAAAGATTATCTCATCAGTACTATGTAACTAGAATAAGACTTTTGGATACTGAATGAAATTAAGGGGGCACCTGGGTGGCTTGGTGGGTTAAAGCCTCTGCCTTCGGCTCGGGTCATGATCTCAGGGTCCTGGGATCGAGCCTTATATTGGGCTCTCTGCTCAGTGGGAAGTCTGCTTTCCGCCCTCTCTCTGCCTGCCTCTGTGCCTACTTGTGATCTCTGTCTGCCAAAGACATAAATAAATAAATAAAATCTTTAAAAAATATTAAGGATTTTCCACGAAGAAATTGTCAGAATTATTTTATGTGTTTAGGAAAGTTTATGATGGTATTAAATTTTGGTAGTATAGTATGGAAAAAGTTCAAATTCTAGACCTTGGTATGCATATTGAGTAAAACAGTGTTAGGTAAATTTGTAAAGGATTTAGCTTGGATGCAACTCCAAGCTATACTTCTAACTGCATTTCATTCATTATTTTTTATTAGTAAAATGAACCCAGAGCCATTTATTTCACCTCTGTAGAAATATAATTTGTGTAGAGAATATATTCTTTCTTTATAATTTACTTTCAATTAATTACTTCATTCATTCTGACTTTGGAAGTGTCTGTGTTATCCCTCCCTTCAAGTATTTTTTAAATTATTTTTATTAACACATAATGTAGTATTTGCCCCAGTGCTACAGGTCTGTGAATCATCAGGCTTACATATTTCACAGCACTCACCATTGCATATACTCTCCCCAATGTCCATAACCCAGCCACCCAATCCATACCTCCCAATCCCCAGCAACCCTCAGTTTGTTTTGTGAGATTAGGAGTCTCTTATATGGTTTGTCACCCTCCTGTTCCCATCTTCTTTCATTTTTTCCTTCCCTAACCCCCTTTACCCCCTGACTGACTCTAAAATTCCTCATATAAGAGAGATCCCATGATAATTGTCTTTCTTTGATTGACTTATTTCGCTCAGCATTTTACCCTTTAGTTCCAACCACGTCATTACAAATGGCAAGATTTCATTCCTCTTGATGACTGCATAGTATTCCTGTGTGTGTGTGTATACCACATCATCTTTTCCCATGTATCTGTTGATGGACATCTAGGTTCTTTCCATAGTTTGGCTATTGTGGGCACTGCAACCATAAACATTCGGGTACACGTGCCTCTTTGGATAACTACATTTGTATCTTTAGGGTAAATACCCAGTAGAGCCATTACTGAGTCATAGGATAGCCCTATTTTCAGCTTTTTGAGGAACCCTCATACCGTTTTTCATAGTGCTGCAGAAGCTTGCATTCCCACCAACAGTGTAGGAGGGTTCCCCTTTCTCCACATCCTCGCCAGCATCTGTCATTTCCTGACTTGTTCATTTGAGCCATTCTGACTGGTGTGAGGTGGTATCTCATTGTGGTTTTGATTTGTATTTCCCTGATGCTCAGTGATGTGGAGCACTTTTTCATGTGTCTGTTGGCCATCTGGATGTCTTCTTTGCAGAAATGTCTGTTCATGTCCTCTGCCCATTTCTTGATTGGATTGTTTGTTCTTTGGGTGTTGAGTTTGCTAAGCTCTTTGTAGATTTTGGATACTAGCCCTTTATCTGATATGTCATTTGCAAATATCTTTTCCCACTCTGTCAGTTGTCTTTTGGTTTTGTTGACTGTTTCCTTTGCTGTACAAAAGCTTTTGATCTTGATGAAGTCCCAATAGTTCATTTTTGCCCTTGTTTCCCTTGCCTTTGACGAAGTTCCTAGGAAGAAGTTGCTGCGGCTGAGGTCGAAGAGGTTGCTGCCTGTGTTCTCCTCAAGGATTTTGATGGATTCCTTTCTCACGTTGAGGTCCTTCATCCATTTTGAGTCTATTTTCGTGTGTGGTGTAAGGAAATGGTCCAATTTCATTTTTATGCATGTGGCTGTCCAATTTTCCCAACACCATTTATTGAAGAGGCAGTCTTTTTCCATTGGACATTCTTTCCTGCTTTGTCGAAGATTACTTGACCATAGACTTGAGGATCCATTTCTGGACTCTCTGTTCTGTTCCATTGACTTATGTGTCTGTTTGTGTGCCATTACTATACTGTCTTGATGATGACAACTTTGATTAAAGCTTGAAGTTCGGAATTGTGATTCCACGAACTTTGGCTTTCATTTTCAATATTACCCTGGCTATTTGAGGTCGTTTCTGGTTCCATATATAAATTTTAGGATTATTTGTTCCATTTCGTTGGAAAAAATGGATGGGATTTTGATAGGGATTGCATTAAATGTGTAGACTGCTTTAGGTAGCATAGAAATTTTCACAATATTTGTTCTTCCAATCCATGAGCATGGAACATTTTTCCATTTCTTTGTGTCTTCCTCAATTTCTTCCATGAGTACTTTGTAGTTTTCTGAGTATAGATTCTTTGCCTCTTTGGTTAGGTTTATTCCTAGGTATCCTGTGGTTTTGGGTGCAGTTGTAAATGGGATCAACTCCTTAATTTCTCTTTCTTCTGTCTTGCTGTTGGTGTAAAGAAATGCAACTGATTTCTGTGCATTGATTTTATATCCTGACACTTTACTGAATTCCTGTACAAGTTCTAGCAGTTTTGGAGTGGAATCTTTTGGGTTTTCCACATATAGTATCATATCATCTGCAAAGAGTGATAGTTTGACTTCTTTGCCAATATGGATGCCTTTAATTTCTTCTTGTTGTCTGATTGCTAAGGCTAGGACTCCTAGTACTATGCTGAATAGCAGTGGTGATAGTGGACATCCCTGCCATGTTCCTGACCTTAGAGGAAAAGCTCTCAGTTTTTCTCCATTGAGAATGATATTTGCGGTGGGTTTTTCATGGATGGCTTTCATGATATTGAGGTATGTGCCCTCTATCCCTACACTTTGAAGAGTTTTGATCAAGAAAGGATGCTGTACTTTGTCAAATGCTTTTTCAGCCTCTATTGAGAGTATCATATGGTTCTTGTTCTTTCTTTTATTAATGTATTGTATCACATTGATTGATTTGAGGATGTTGAACCAACCTTGCAGCCCTGGAATAAATCCCACTTGGTCGTGGTGAATAATCCTTTTAATGTACTGTTGGATCCTATTGGCTAGTATTTTGGTGAGAATTTTCGCATCTGTATTCCTCAAGGATATTGGTCTGTAATTCTCTTTTTCGATGGGATCCTTGTCTGGTTTTGGGATCAAGGTGATGCTCGCCTCATAAAATAAGTTTGGAGTTTTCCTCCCATTTCTATTTTGGAACAGTTTCAGGAGAATAGGTATTAATTACTCTTCAAATGTTTAAATGTGGTAGTTTATATGTCTCTAGGAATGCATCCGTTTCTTCCAGATTGTCAAATTTGTTGGCGTAGAGTTGCTCATAGTATGTTCTTATAATTGTTTGTATGTCTTTGGTGTTGGTTGTGATCGTCCCTCTTTCATTCATGATTTTATTTATTTGGGTTCTTTCTCTTTTTTTTTTTTTGATAAGTCTGGCCAGGGGTTTATGAATCTTACTAATTCTTTCAAAGAACTAGTTCCTAGTTTCATTGATTTGTTCTATTGTTTTTTTGTTTGTTTGTTTCTATTTCATTGATTTCTGCTCTGATCTTTATGATTTCTCTTCTCCTGCTGGGTTTAGGCTTTCTTTATTGTTCTTTCTCCAGCTCCTTTAGGTGTAGTGTTAGGTTGTGTATTTGAGACCTTTCTTGTTTCTTGAGGAAGGCTTCTATGACTATATATTTTCCTCTCAGGACTGCCTTTGTTGTGTCCCACAGATTTTGAACCATTGTGTTTTCATTATCATTTGTTTCCATGAATTTTTACAATTCTTCTTTAATTTCCTGTTTAGCCCATTCATTCTTTACAAGGATGCTGTTTACTCTCCATGTATTTAGGGTCTTTCCAAATTTCCTCTTGTGATTTAATTCTAGCTTCACAGCACTGTGGTCTGAAAATATGCAAGGAATGATCCCAATCTTTTGATACCTGTTGAGACCTGATTTATGACCCAGGATGTGATCTATTCTGGAGAATGTTCCATGGGCACTAGAGAAGAATGTGTATTCTGTTGGTTTGGGATGGAATGTTCTGAATATATCTGTGATATCCATCTGGTCCATTGTGTCCTTTAAGGCCTTTATTTCCTTGTTAATCTTTTGCTTGGATGATCTGTCCATTTCAGTGAGGGGAATGTTAAAGTCTCCTACTATTATTGTATTATTGTCATGTGTTTCTTTGATTTTGTTATTAATTGGTTTATATAGTTGGCTGCTCCCATGTTAGGGGCATAGATATTTAAAATTGCTAGATCTTCTTGTTAGACAGACCCTTTGAGTATGATAGAGTGTCCTTTCTCATTTCTTATTATAGTCTTTGGCTTAAAATCTAATTGATCTGATATAAGGATTGCCACCCCAGCTTTCTTCTGATGTCCATTAGCATGATAAATTGTTTTCCACCCCCTCACTTTCAATCTGGAGGTGTCTTTGGGTCTAAAATTAGTTTCCTGTAGGCAGCATACTGATGGTTTTGTTTTTTATCCATTCTGATACCCTGTGTCTTTTGATTGGGGCATTTAGCCCATTTACATTCAGGGTATCTATTGAGAGATATGAATTTAGTGCCATTGTATTGCCTACAAGGTGACTGTTACTGTATATTGTCTCTGTTCCTTTCTGATATACTACTTTTAGGGTCTCTCTTTGCTTAGAGAACCCCCTTCAATATTTCCTGTTGAGCTGGTTGGTGTTTGCAAATTCTTTCAGTTTTTGTTTGTCCTGGAAGCTTTCTATCTCTCCTTCTATTTTCAATGATAACCTAGTTGGATATAGTATTCTTGGCTGCATGTTTTTCTCATATAGTGCTCTGAATATATCATGCCAATTCTTTCTGGCCTGCCAGGTCTCTCTGCCAATGTCATATTTTTACCATTGTATGTTACAGACTTCTTGTCCCGTGCTGCTTTCAGGATTTTCTCTTTGGCGCTAAGACTCGTAAATTTTACTATTAGGTGACGGGGTGTGGACCTATTCCTATTGATTTTGAGGGGGTTTCTCTGCACCTCCTGGATTTTGATATTTGTTCCCTTTGCTATATTAGGGAAATTCTCTACAATAATTCTCTCCAATATACCTTCTGCTCCCCTCTCTCTTTCTTCTTCTGGAATCACAATTATTCTGTTGTTTCATCTTATGGTATCACTTATCTCTCAAATTCTCCCCTCGTGGTCCAGTAGTTGTTTGTCTCTCTTTTGCTCAGCTTCCTTATTCTCTGTCATTTGGTCTTCTATATCACTAATTCTTTTTCTGCCTCATTTATCCTAGCAGTAAGAGCCTCCATTTTTTGTTGAACCTCATTAATGGCTTTTTTTATTTCAACTTGGTTAGATTTTAGTTCTTTGATTTCTCCAGAAAGGGCTTTTATCACTCTGGAGAGGATTTCTCTAATATCTTCCATGCCTTTTTCAAGCCCAGCTAGAACCTTGAGAATCATCATTCTGAACTCTAGATCGGACATATTACCAATGTCCTTATTGGTTAGGTCCCTAGCCTTCAGTGCTGCCTGTTGTCCTTTTCTTTGTGGTGAGTTTTTCTGCCTTGTCATTTTGTACAGATAAGAATATATGAAGGAGCAAATAAAATACTAAAAAGGTGGCAAAGACCCCAGGAAAATGTGCTTTAACCACATCAGAAGGCACCCGAAATCGTGGGGGGGAAGAAAGGGTGTAAAAAGAAGTTCAGAAAAAAAGAAAAGTAAAAGAAAAAATTTTTTCAAAAGGAAAGAAATACAGAAAAAATATAAAAAGAAAAAAATATATAATATTAGACTGGTGACTAGAACACGGTCACCCACTTAATTTGGGGAGTATTTTGGTCTCTTAGAAGAAACTACTTCCCTAAATTTTAAAGAATGAAAAATATATATAAGGGTAAACAATGAAGGGATGGAATATGACTATGAAGATGAAAAAAAATTTTTTTGTTTAATTTCTAAAAAAGGAGTTTATAAGGTAAGTTGGTTGGGAGAATAAAGAAAAAGAAAGAGGAGAGAATTTGCTCAGGCTGGAGACCAGAAAAAGCCCGATGCTGGATTTAGGGTGTATTTTGATCTATTAGAAGAAGTTGTACCCCAAATTTTTTGGAAGAAAAAACCCTATGTGTATACAAAAAATAAAGTTAGATACAATGAAGGACAAAATATGACTATAATAATGAAGGTTCAAAAAGATTATTTTTTAATGAAAGGTATTGTTAAGATAAACTACTTTAAAAAACATTAAAAACGGAAAGGGTAAAAGTTAAAAAAAATTTAGCAGAAGAAAAAAATTAAAAAAAATTAATTAGCTTTACAAGAGTAAAGAATCATGGGGAGAAAGCCATGAATTCCATGCTTTGCTTGTTCCTCCTCTGGAATTCCGCTGTTCTCCTTGGTAAGTGAACTTGTGCTTGGCTGGATTTCTTGTTGATCTTCGGAGGGAGGGGTCTGTTGTAGTGATTCTCAAGTGCCTTTGCCCGAGACAGAATTGCACCACCCTTACCCGGGGCCAGGCTAAGTAATCCACTCAGGTTCACTTTCCGGAGCTTTTTTTCCCTGAACACTTTCCCTAGAGTTCCAGAGGACGGGAATGAAAATGGCGGCCTCCCAATCTCAGGCCTGGAGGAGCCGAGAGCTCGGGGCCCCACTCCTCAGTGCACCCTCAGAGAAAAGCACTCAATCACTCTCTTCTCCCTGGCCTCCAGCAGCACTTAGAGAACAATGCTCAATCACTCCCATCCCCCTGGCCTCCAGCTGCGCTCCAAGCTCACCCAGCCTGTGACCAAGCATCTCTGTCTCTGGCACACAGCTCCACCTGGAGTTTCCGAACCCCACAGATCCCTGGGCTCTTCCAGAGGGGGTTCTCCCCGGATCTTGTGGGGACCCCACTCACAGAGCAGCGGCCTGTGCCACGGATTATGGTTTAAGGTAACCATGAGTTGAGAGCTCACTCCTCGGCTCTGTCTCTGTAGCCGGCTTCCCCGCTCTACCTGCAAGCTCTGGGACACTCAGACACCCCCGATCCTTCTGTGACCCCGTGGGACTTGGGGCCATGCTGACCCTGCATGGGCTTCACCCCAGTTTAGCCTCTGGAGCGATGTCCCTTAGTGGAGCAGACTTTTAAAAGTCCTGATTTTGTGCTCTGTTGCTCCGCCACTTGCCGAGAGCTGGCCCCTGCCCCTGCAGTCTATCTTCCCATTGTTTTGGATTCACTTCTCCGCCAGTCGTACCTTTCAGAAAGTGGTCTATTTTCTGCTTCTAGAATTGTTGCTCTTCTTATCTTCCATCTCCTGTTGGATTTGTAGGTGTTCAGAATGGTTTGATAAGCTATCTAGCTGATCTCCTGCTGCCTGATGTTATCTCAGCCTGCTACTTCTCCACCACCTTGTCTCCTCCTCATGTCTTCCTTAATTTCTTTCATGAGTAGTTTGTAGTTTTCTGAGTATAGATTCTTTGCCTCTTTGGTTAGGTTTATTCCTAGGTTTCTTATGGTTTTGGGTGCAATTGTAAAAGTCTGTCTTGCTGTTGGTGTATAGAAATGCAACTGGTTTCTGTGCATTGATTTTATATCCTGACACTTTACTGAATCCCTGTATGAGTTCTAGCAGTTTTGGAGTGGAGTCGTTTGGGTTTTCCACATAAAGTACCATATCATCTGCAAAGAGTGATGGTTTGACTTCTTCTTTGCCAATATGGATGCCTTTAATTTCTTTTTGTTGTCTGATTCTTGAGGCTAAGACTTCTACTACTATGGTGAATAGCAGTGGTGACAGTGGACATCGCTGCCATGTTCCTAACCTTAGGGGAAAAGCTCTCAGTCTTCCTCACTGAGAATGGTATTCGCTGTGGGTTTTTGCATAGATGGTTTTGATGATATTGAGGTATGTACCCTCTATCCCTACAATTTGAAGAGTTTTGATCAATAATGCTATACTTCCTCAAATGCCTTTTCAGCGTCTTTTGAGAGTATCATATGGTTCTTGTTCTTTCTTTTATCAATGTATTGCATCACATTGATTGATTTGCAGATGTAGAGCCAACCTTGCAGCCCAGGAATAAATCCCACTTGGTCATGGTGAATAGTGTTTTTATTGTACTGTTGGATCCTATTGGCTAGTATTTTGGTGAGAATTTTTGCATCCATATTCATCAGGGATATTGTTCTGTAATTCTCCTTTGATGGGATCTTTGTCTGGTTTGGGAATCAAGGTAATGCTGGCCTCATAAAATGAGATTGGAATATTCCTCCCATTTCTATTTTTTGGAATAGTTTCAGGAGAATAGGAATTAATTCTTCTTTAAATGTTTGGTAGAATTCCCCTGGGAAGCCGTCTGGCTATTTGTTGAAGAGATTTTTGATGACTGCTTCAATCTCCTTACTTGTTATGGGTCTGTTCAATATCTGTTTCTTCCAGGCTCAGTTTTGGTAGTTTATTTTTCTCTAGGAATGCATCCCTTTCTTCCAGATAGTCAAATTTGCTGGCATATAGTTACTCATAATATGTTCTTATAATTGTTTGTATTTCTTTGGTGTTGGTTGTGATCTCTCCTCTTTCATTCATGATTTTATTAATTTGGGTCCTTTTTTCTTTTTGATAAGTCTAGCCAGACGTTTAACAATCTTATTCTTTCAAGGAACCAGCTCCTAGTTTCATTGAACTGTTCTACTGTTCTTTTGGTTTCTATTTCATTGATTTCTGCTCTGATCTTTATTATTTCTCTTCTCCTGCTAGGTTTAGACTTTCTTTGCTTTTCTTCCCCTGGCTCTTTTAGGTATAGTGTTAGGTTATATATTTGAGACCTTTCTTGTTTCTTGAGAAAGGCTTCTGTTGCTACATACTTTCCTCTCAGAGCTGCCTTTGCTGTATCCAACAGATTTTCATTTTCATTTGTTTCCATGATTTTTTTTTAATTCTTCTTCAATTTCCTGGTTGACCCATTCATCTTTAATAGGATGCTCTTTAACCTACATGTATTTGAGTTCTTTCCAATTTTCCTCTTGTGGCTGAGTTCTAGTTTCAAAGCACTGAGGTCTGAAAATATGCAGGGAATGATCCTTTTGGACCTTTTGATCCAAAAGATCTTTTGGTACTGGCTGAGACCTGATTTGTGACCCAGGATGTGATCTATTCTGGAGAATGTTCCATGTGCACTAGAGAAGAATGTATATTCTCTTGCTTTGGGATGGAATGTCCTGAATATATCTGTGATGTCCATCTGGCCCAGTGTGACATGTAAGATCTTTATTTCCTTGTTGATCTTTTGCTTAGATGATCTGTCCATTTCAGTGAGTAGGGTGTTAAAGTCCCCTACTATTATTGTATTAATGTCAATGTATTTCTTTGATTTTATTATTAATTTGTTTATATAATTGGCTGCTCCCTTATTAGGGGCATAGATATTTAAAATTGTTAGATCTTCTTGTTGGACAAACCCTTTGAGTGTGATATAGTGTCCTTTCTCATCTCTTATACTTTGGCTTAAAATCTAATTGATCTGATATAAGGATTGCCACCCCAGCTTTCTTTGGATGTCCGTTAGCAGGGTAAACTGTTTTCCACCCCCTCATTTTAAATCTGGAGGAGTCTTTGGATCTAAAATTAGTTGCTTGCAAACAGCATATTAATGGGTTTTGGTTTTTTACCTTCTGATACCCTGTGTCTTTTGATTGGGGTATTTAGCTTAGCCCATTTACATTCAGGGTAACTATTGAGAGATATGAATTTAGTGCCATTGTATTGCCTGCATTGTATTGCTACTGTATATTGTCCTTGATCTTTCTTGTCTACGATTTTTAGGCTCTCTCTTTGCTTAGAGGCCCTTTTTCAATATTTCCTGTAGGGCTGGTTTGATGTTTGCAAATTCTTTCAATTTTTGTTTGCAAATTCTTTCAGTTTTTGTTTGTTTCTCCTTCTATTTTCAATGTTTGCATAGCTGGATATTGTATTCTTGGCTGTATATTTTTCTCATTTCGTGCTCTGAATATATCATGACAATTCTTTCTGGCTTGCCAGGTCTCTGTGGATAGGTCTGCTGCCAATCTAATATTTCTACCATTGTATGTTACAGACTTCTTGTCCAGAGCTGCTTTCAGGATTTTCTCTTTGTCACCAAGGCTTGTAAGTTTTACTACTAGGTGACAGGTTGTGTACCTATTTTTAGTGAAGTTGAGAGGGCTTCTCTGTTCCTCCTGGATTTTGATGCTTGTTCCCTTTGCCATATTAGGGAAATTCCCTATAATAGTTTGCTCCAATATACCTTCTGCCCCTGTCTCTCTTTCTTCTTCTTCTGGAATTCCAATTATTCTAATATTGTTTCATCTTACGGTATCACTTATCTCCCAAATTCTCCCCTCGTGGTACAGTAGTTGTTTGTCTCTCTTTTGCTCAGCTTCTTTATTCTCCATCATTTGGTCTTCTATATTACTAATTCTCTCTTCTGCCTCATTTATCCTAGCAGGAAGAGCCTCCATTTTTTTTTTTAATTTCACCTCATTAATAGCTTTTTTGATTTCAACTTGGTTAGATTTTAGTTCTTTTATTTCTCCAAAATGGGATTTTATTTCTCCATAAAGAGATTCTCTAATATCTTCCGTGCCTTTTTCAAGCCCAGCTAGCATCCTGATATCCATCATTCTGAACTCTAGATCTGACATATTACCAGTGTCCATGTTGATTAGGTCCCTAGCCATCGATACTGCCTCTTGTTCTTTTTTTGCGTGAATTTTTCCACCTTGTCATTTTAACCATGTAAGAATATAGGAGTGAAAGAATAAAATACTAAAGGGGTGCAAAGACCCCTGAGAAATATGTGCTAACCAATCAGAAGAGACCTTTAACCAGGCAGAAGAGAAAGGGAGAAAAATATATATATATATATGTGTATATATATATATATATACATGTGTACATATATATAAAGAGACCTTTAACCAGGCAGAAGAGAAAGGGAGAAAAAAATATATATATGTGTGTGTATATATATATATATATATATATATGTGTTAGACTGGTGAATAAAACAGAGCCACCCACTTGATTTTGGGTGTATTCTGGTCACTTAGAAGAAACTATATCCCAAAATTTTAAAGAAAGAAAAAAATTATATATATACAAAAATAAGGTAAATCATGATGAAGGGATATAATATGACATGACTATAAAGATGAATAATTAAAAAGATTCCTTTTTTATTTTTTTATTTCTCTCAGTGTTCCAGAATTCATTCTTTAAAAAGATTCTAAAAACAGAATTGATAAGATAAGTTAATTGGAAAAAGAAAAGAATAAAAAGGAGAGAATGTGATCAGGACTGAGACTAGAACAAAGCCATGTGCTAGATTTTGGGTATATTTTGATTTATTATAAGAAATTGTATCCCAAAATTTTAAAGAAAAAAACCTACATATATACAACAAGTAAGGTTAAATACAATGAAGGGACAAAATATGAATATAACAATGAAAATTTAAAAAGATTTTTTGAAAGATACTATTGATAAAATGGTTAAAAAAAACTTTGAAAGAGAACAGTTTTAAAAAATAGAATAAGAAAAAATGAAATTTAAAAAAAATTAACTTTGCATGACTAAAAGATCATGGGGAAGAAGCCATGAATTCTATGTGTTGATTTCCCCTAACTCTGGAGTTCCACAGTTCTCATTGATCTGTGAACTTGGTCTTGGCTGGATGATCTTGCTGCTCTTCTGGGGGAGGGGCCTGTTGCAGTGATTCTCAAATGTCTTTGCCCAAAGTGGAATTGCACCACCCTTGCCAGGGTCCAAGCTAAGTAATATGCTTGGGTTTGCTCTCAGTAGCTTTTATTCCCTGAATGCTTTCCATACAGCTTTGGAGGACAGGAATGAAAATGGCGGCCTCCCAGTTTCTGGCCCAGAGGAGACGAGAGCTTGGGGCCCCACTCCTTAGTGCACCCTCAGAGATAAGCAGTCAGTCCCTCCCGTTCCCTGGTCACCAGCCGTGCTCCGTGCTCACCCGGGTTTTACCAAGTGTTTCTTTTTCTGGTGCACAGCCCCATTTGGAGTCTCCAAACCCAGCAGATTCCTGCAGTGCACTCCCACACTGCTCCTCCCAGAGAGGATGGAGGGGGTCTCTCTAGATCTGCCACCTGTGGGGTCCCTGGTCGAAGAACAGTGGTCCGACTGTGACTTGGATCATGCTTTAAGGTAACTCTGAGCTGATACCTCACTCCTTGCCTCATCTCTGTACCTGGTTTCCCCTCTCTGATAGCTGGTAGCCCTACCACACTCAGACACCCCTGCTCTTTCAGTGACCCCCGAGGGTCCTGAGATCACACTCTCCCCGTGAGGGCTCCACCCCTCTGGAGCAATGTCCCTCAGTGAAGCAGACTTCTAGAAGTTCTGATTTTGTGCTCCGCTGCTCCACTGCTTGCCAGGAGCCGGCCCCTCCCCCTGCGGTCTATCTCCCCATCACTTCAGATTAATTTCTCCTCATGTCCTACCTTCCAGAAAGTGGTCAATTTCCTGTTTCTAGAATTGCTGCTCTTCTTCTCTCCTATCTCCTGTTGAGTTTGTAGGTATTTGGAATGGTTTGATTACTATCTAGCTGAATTCCTGGGACCTAATGATACTTCATTCTCCTACTCCTCCACCATCTTGCTTCCTCCTCAAGTATTTTTTTGAATAAATACAATACCCACAAGTGACTTGTGAATGGCAAAGAAATCATCAATGTACATAAAATAGTTTAAATGTTTTTAAAAGATTATATAGTCTTTCCAAACACTGTGCCAATATTATTTTTGAGGTAGAGTTTTTAAGAATGTATTCATTTGAATAAATAGCTTTCTACTTCTGATTCCTTATTACATAATGTGATGGTGTTGGTGAAGCTTACAACTTACAGAGGAATATGTGTGTGCATGCTTGAGCAATTGTGTGTGTGTATATGTGTAAATATAAGTACACCTAGTTGAAAGAAACATGAACATTTTCATTCAGGAATTATTATAATTTCTTATAATTATATTATAAGAAATTATAAAATTTATATATATATAAGTTGTATATATATAATAAATTATAAAATTATAATTTTATTCTATTGGTAAAACTAAATATAACTAAAAATGCAAAAATACTCAGTTAAAAGTACTTCTCTAAATGACAGGCCAAAATTTATCACAATAATATTAATATATGACACCTATTTGAAAATTGAAATAAATTTTCACCCTTTTATTCTTTCTGCAGTTATAAAAAAAAAGTAAATATTTTACCCAAGACTGACACTAAAATAACAGTGTTTTGTCTGTCCTTTGTCATGGTATACAACATTCATAGATTCAGAATTTTAGCACAGAACTAAAATGCAAAACATCTAATCAAACACAATGCATAAAATAATATCTACTAAATTATACGTAGTGCATTTACTTGTGTATTTACTTGCATATAAACATAAAAATAGAATGCTATGGCAGTGAAAATCTAAATTTGTGTTGTATGCATCTCAGCATACTTGTTAACATGAAAATCCTATGAGAGTTAGTTACTTCTGCCTATTGTTAACTGGTTTATTAATCTTCAAGCAACAAATTCATTATACTTAATTTGTAATGCACTTATTTCTTTGATTTGCATTATTGCAAAATGTAATTTTTTAAATATCTAGGCAAATAGTATTGCATATGCTGAACAAATTTTTTAAGGAAAAATTTTTTCTTAAAATTTTTAAGGAGATATGGTTTCCAATATAGCTGACACACAATGTTATATTCATTTCAGGTGATTCAATGTCTCTTTTTAATGACTGCATAATAGTCTGAATATTTCAAAATATTTATACAATTTTAAGAGACTTCCATATCTGGATGTGGGGAAAAAGACTAAGATTCAGTTGCAGATATTTTTAATGATATATCTCAAGTGTAACTGCCTTCTTGTAAGAAACTGTCTCTCATCCTGCAGTTAAACTCAAGTTTATAATATTGAATAGCCATATTAAGATACAATCTTTCTATATTACACAAACATAAAAAAAGATGAGGTCTTGCCATTTGCAACAACATGGATGGACCTAGAGGATATTATGCTAAGTGAAATAAGTCAAACAGAGAAAGAAAAATACCATATGATTGTGCTCATATGTGGAATCTAAAAAACAAAGTAAATGAATAAACAAACAAAAATAGCAGAATGAGATATACAGAGCACAAACTGATGGTTGCCAGAAGGAAGAGAGGTAAGGAAATGGGCAAAATAGGTGAAGGGGAGTGATAGATACAGTCTTCTGGTTATAGAATGAGTAAATCACAGGAATAAAAGGCACAACATGGGGAATATAGTCAGTGGTATTGTAATAGCATTGTATGGTGACAGATGGTAGCTACACTTCTGGTGAGCATAAAATAAGTGTAGAGATACTAAATCACTTAATTCAGCCCCTGAAACTCATGTTACATTGTGTCAACTATAGTCAAATTCAGCTCCTGAAACCAATGTTACATTGTGTCAACTATAGTCAAATTTAAAAAAAGTTTTCTTAAAAAAAAAAAGTTTTCTTAAAATACCCTCTTTCTCCCATTTTAAGTTGCCTTTTAGTTTTGTTGATTGTTTCCTTTGCTGTGCAGAGCTTTTTATTTTGATTAAGTCCCAATAGCGTACTTTTGCTTTTGTTTCTCTTGCTTCCGGAGGCCTGTCTAGGAAGAAGTTGCTGTGGCCAAGGTCAAAGAGCATACTGCCCATGTTCTCCTCTAGGATTTTGATGGGTTCTTGTCTCACATTTAGGTCTTTCATGCATTTTCAATTTATTTTGTGTTGGAGATACTTATTTCCTAAATAAGAGAATTGCAACTGTTATTACTTTACCAGGATAGCTGATAACTCATTCTATTTGATTCTTATTTGTTATACTCTATGACAGGCTATCTTCTTTTTTTAAGAAAAATCATATATATATACTAACACCTATTATATCCTCTAATGCTATCAAAATTTTCTTTTGACCTATATGTGTAAGCTAATTACTTAGTTCCAAGAACAAAATTATAACAAAGATTATTATTTTGTGTAATAATGTGTTCTTTGGCAGATATTTTACTCAGAAAAAGACAGCTATAAGTAATGAAATATTAAAATGAATACCTTGTGCAATATAAAATTAATCTTCTGGGGACGCCTGGGTGGCTCAGTTGGTTAAGCGGCTGCCTTCGGCTCAGGTCATGATCCCAGCGTCCTGGGATCGAGTCCCACATCGGGCTCCTTGCTCGGCAGGGAGCCTGCTTCTCCCTCTGCCTCTGCCTACCACTCTGTCTGTCTGTGCTCACTCTCTCTCTGACAAATAAATTTTTTAAAAATTTAAAATTAATCTTCTGAAAAGTTTTAATAGAGAAATAGAGTATATTATTGTAGCTGATTTTTTTGGTAGACTGGAAAGAAAAAAATAAATGAAGACTCAAAAGGAACTAACAGCCTTGTCCTATAGTTTAGTCCTATTCATCATACCTTTCTGAAAAAATAGAATTGCAAGGTTAAATACAATTGTTACTTGTCTGCAGCACCATATATCGTGCTGAAAAGTGGTATGTCACTATTTAAAGTGTCTGTCCATAACAATATTCTCTATGCTGAAAAGTCTAAGGTACACTTTTCAATCCACTGAAGGTGGCTGACTGTTTCTTGAAACTCTTTTCCCTGAATCATTCAACATTTGTCATTCAGTGCTCAGTCCCATAGCTCGAGCCACTATACTGATTACACCTTTACTCTTTCTACAGTCTCCTAAGACACTCATTCCTCTACCTCTGTTCTGCACACAAACACGCATACACATACATTAATCCACTCTAGATATGACAGCACTCTAGACATCTAGACCAATGCCCAGTGGTCAAAAACACAGACTCTGGACCAAAAATATTTGGATCCATATCTGCCTCCATCATTTGCAAGCATATCATCTTGAACAAGCTACGCAGCCTTTCTTCATAACATCAGGAAAATAATAGCATTTACTTCATAATATATAAGAATTAAATAAACCAGTGCATATAAATAGCTTTCAATGTGTACAAAATAAGTACTCTGTAAGGATTAGCTATAAGTTCTGTGACCAATAAATGAGGTCATATCGATCCCCTCTCAGAACCTTTCATTGGATTTCTGTAACAGTGAAAATTAAAAATCCAGACTGCTCACCACAGCCTCCAAGACTCAGTATAACCTGGCTCCCCCATCACTTCCTCCTCCACCTCTTGCTACCTGGCTTTCTTTCATTTGCTTTAATATGTCATGGCTTTTTTTATTCTACTTCAGTGTCTCATCTCCTGATTCCTCCTATGTGAAAAGCTTCTTCTTCATTCTTGTTCTATAAATCCATAGTATAAAGATATTTAAATTGGTAGGCCATACAGTCTCTGTTGCAAGTACTCAACTCTGCTGGCCTAGTGCAACAGTAGCTACAAACAACACATAGAAGATGAATATGACTATATCCCAACAAAATGTTATTTACAGAATCAGGCATTGAGCAATTGGCCAGTGGGCTATAGTTTGCCTAGCCACTGTAATTCTTCACTGCCTAATTTAAATGCTATCCCTAAAAGAGAGCTTTACTGACTCCATTTTTCTGCATTTCAGCCTTGTGATTGTGTTTTTTTATAACACCACAATGTATAATCATTTGATTTATTTGTTTGCTGTTATAAGACCCTCACATACACTCAATTCTAAGCATTTAGCACAGTGCCTACTGCTTAGAAGGTGCTTGATAAATAGTTTTTGAATGGTAAATAAATCCCATCTTATCTGACATTAAGAGTCAAGAAAAACAAATCAGTAGAACATTGCTAAAGGAGCTGTATAGATTACCAATTGCAGGAATTCATGCTTTATAAAGAGTTTTTGAAATAAGCTTTATTAAAGAATGTAAAAAAATCTCCCTCTTGCAGTCCCAAACTCATAGTATCCTAGAATGTTGATAGCCCTTATGTTTCTGCTGCCTTGTGATTGCCTAGGGATTAGAGATAAGCATGACCTCATTTTTGTTGAATATGTATGTTATGAGAATTAGAATTGAACAGGCCATCTGGGGGATAGAGTCTTCCTCTAGCATTGTTCATTTCATAGTATACATGAGGGATATTCATTTCATGGAGAAAATTAACAAGTCACAGCAATCAAAGCATGCTCCATTTTAAAAAGTTCATGGTATGCTTTAGGGCTAAATATTCACAGCATGCATTTTAAAGATGCAATTAGGGGCAATGATGCACAAAATTGCATGTGCAAGGAAAATATTATTTTTAGAAATGCAATCGAAACATCCAAAGGAACTAAAAATAAAAGATTGTACTGCTCAGGTGAGAACCTGTAGCAATTTAATAAGCTCTATACTTAGCAGAAGGTACTATTATATTGGAGAAAGGTGTTTTCAGTGAAGCTTTTCAGATGTCCCAAATTCAATAACCTTTGACCTAGATGGATACAACTCATATCCAAGACAGTCAAGATTTTAGATGATATTGTTAAATCATATTTAGACATGAATTTTCATAATTATATGCATCTGTTTAATCTCTGACTTGTTACATTCTATATCCCTTGCTAAAATAATATCAAAATGATACGATCAGGTTTTTTGAGACACAGTTCTTTGTGGGTTTAAATTTTCTAATTATTTTTATATGATACATAAATTACAATGATCCCCATGCTCCTGGTGGTAGTCAGGTTTTTTTTAAATGGATTCAATACTGCTCTTCTCTCAGTGTACTTCATTTGGGTATGGTGCCCTGAATAGGTTTGTACTTCATTCTATTGATTTTTAAACTATTTTTTCTGTGTACAGAGCCATAAATCCAGCTTACATCATCTTCAAAAATGTATGGGTTACATTTTCAATAGAAACAATTACTTTGTGTGAACTGTAAAGTAAATGTGAACGTTTTTACAATTTGGTGAAGTTTAATCTCTCTAAATAAATAGAAATATAGTGAAATCATTTGAACACAATATGAAACAAATCTGTAGAGAAAAGAAATTTTCTAGTATGTATTACTATTAAAAAATAATGAAATGGAGAAAATTTTGCCCCACTAAAGCTGAACCTTTTGTCTGTGAAAATTCAGATAAAGCTGAACCTTTTATCTGTGAAAATTTTTTTTACAGTTTACCTTCTCATAATATTTTTAGGTGATTGTAAGTAATTGTAGTTGTTGTGCGGCAGTTACTACTATTTAAAAAGTTACTTAGTCTAAGAATCATAGCTGTTCAGGTAAATTAGTGGGTTTTTTCATTCCATGTACCTGATGTTGAACCTGTGTTTAAGCTTAAAAATTTAGGTACAAACAAGACGAATAATATATTCTTCAAGTTATGTAATGGTAAACTACATGATAGTTAGAAGTACAAAGTTCATATTCATAGTGAAAGAGTAAGTATTTTAAATAAAGTATTTGTAATTCAAAATTAAACTACAATATACCTCATTTAAAAAGACTCCAGGGGAGCCTGGGTGGCTCAGTTGGTTAAGCATCAGGTCATGATCCCAGAGTCCTGGGATCAAGTCCTGAATTGGGCTCCCTGCTCACCAGAGAATCTGTTTCTCCCTCTCCCAGTCCCCCCTTGCTTGTGTGCAGGTGCATGTGTGCTCTCCCTCTCTCTTCCCTGCTCTCTGTCAAATAAATAAATAAGATTCTCTTCATTTCCCTCTGCCCATTCCCCTTCCTCTGTCCCTCTCTAAAAAAAAAAAAAGACTCCATAAAATTGTCCCCCTATGATACAGAATCCATGTCTTATTCAGAGTCTAGAATAGCATCTGTTACAAAGCAAACATGCAACACTTATCTGTATAAATTAATAAACATATCATTATTGCCATCACTTGTTTCAGGATTTAGAAATGAAACTACATCTAGAAATTGACAAGGACATAAATGATTACAGGAAGACTTTACAGAAGAAGAGACCTGAATTGCTTTTAAAAGGAGAATAGTTAGGGAAGGGCAAGTGAAAGAGTCAGCAGAGAATGGGACAGTGAGAGGAGAGTTGACCTGACAGAGAAAAAAAAAGACTTCAAAGGCATTGGAAGGGCAAAGTGTGTTTCGTTAGTAGCCCTTTGAAACAACTGTAGAAACATATCATGGATAATACACTAGATGATGGAATGCTCAAATATTGAGGAGACTTTAGAAGAAATAAGAGAGAATGATAAATGGCAGTGTAGATAGGGTGTTGTGATAGTCTGACTGCATTTTCTGATGTTTTTGCCCACTGTTATCTTTTTCCCTTCTGTCCCATACTGGGCATGCTGGAAAGAAAGCTTGGATGCTCCTTTCTTTTGCAACAGTGGGAAATTCAGACCACTCAAGCCCAACCTCACATGCAGGAACCTTCAGCCCAGCCCTACCAACTAACTACCACAAAAGCCAAGCCAATCTCCTCCCCTGCTCTCTCAAGACATTTTATACCATCTTGGAAGGCCTGTCTATTATACCCAGAAAGTTTTGTTATATGAGTAATAAATCTTTTATTACCTCCTTGGTGTGTGTGCTATCATTACCTCCTTGGTGTGTGTGCTATCATTAGTCTCTCTAAAGGAACCAAAGTTTGGGTCAGAGTCCATCCTGTTTATGCAGAGTGGCCACAAAATTTATATTCCAAAGTATATTTGGACTTAGATCAGAAATTTTGTGTTTGTTCAGTATGAGACAGTATGAACCACTTCTCGAAGAAAAGGATTATTATACTTATCCTTCATTGTCCAAAGTTGTTTTCATCCACTAGAGCACAAACCCAAATTCCACTAAGTGCACTCTCTCTCTCTTTTCACATCCCTTGTCCTCACTTCCTATAACCCCACTCTTCCCAATTCCTTATTTTGATATCATGCTGATGTGAATTTCTGATTCTATTTGAATATTTGAAGAGTTTTATTTACATGATAAAATGAGTTCTTTTAACATACCAGCAATCAAGAAACTTGTTATTGATAGTCATTGATGCAGCTTTTAGACACACCTTACAAAAGAAAACAGCTGGCCATGCTCTATGGTAAGCTGTTTAAATAATTCATAAATCATGGTCCAGGAGAAGCCTAGAGTGTTTTCAAAGTATATATGGCATGAACATTTCTTTTCCACTGAACTTATATTTACTCCAATATCAAAGGTTGTGCTAAAATTCAAGTGTGTAAAAATGATCACTCACTCAAGGAGGATGTGGTTCACACCCCACAGGGCAATATATATGTTGCCCTGGATACTTGGAGGCATATATTTAACACTTGTCAGGGAAAGCTTACTTTTCATTTGTTTCTAGCCTGCTTTCAAAACTTTCCCCTTGAGAGAAGATAAAGTAGTTGACAGTAGGAGGCTTCAAGTATAAGGGAAAGGCCGGAAAGCAGGTTGGAGAGAATAGGAAGAATCTCATAGTATCAATACATTTCTTACACTTATTTTGAGTAAAATAAAAACTAGTGAGATATTTCTAACCTGCCAAAACAAAGTGAATCTTTGCTCCTGGCTACAGCTTTTAAATGAAAATAAGACACTATAAGATTTCTTGCTTTAAACATCTTTTATAGTGGTACACTTTCCCCTGACTTTTCTTTATATTGTTCCATGGGGCATGCTATTTTATATATCACTTTTATTTTCTTTAAGCCAGCAAAATCCTGGTTTGGATGCTTTGCCTTCCAGTGACCCAACTGCCTTATCATTTTATCTAATAGTTGTAAAATTAGAATGCTCTGACAAATCCCTTATGGCCTTGCTGAGCCCAAGGAAAGAATTTTCAGTGGATCCTGGAAATGGGAACTCTGCAAAGAATTTTGCTGTGGGTAACTTTTAAACCAAAGGCACAATCTTTGAATGGGGATCTTGAGACTGAAATCACTCTGTAACTTAATTGTATCAATTTTAATTTTGTATTTATATCTTGTTGTTTGTTTTTGCCAAGCCCTAGAGGCAACACTCACTCTGCCATCTCACTTTGTTTCCTAGTATATTTCCCAGAACAGAACTCCATAAGATTTATGACCCAATTTTTGCCTTTTGATTTAATCTGAAGGATATCCAACTCACATCAAGCACAGAGCTGGCAGTTAGGAACGATAAAGCTGTCTCTCTCCTAACCCAAGGTTGCTAAAAGGTTCAGATCAAGTCTGTGTCTCACTTCCTGTGCCATAGTCTCTCTTCCTGCATACAAATAAATTTGATTTCTGGCTGCTGTGTTCATGCTTGTTATTTAGAGAAATTTAATTACCATGATAAAATTATTTAAAAATATATCTACTGGGACGCCTGGGTGGCTCAGTTGGTTAAGCAGCTGCCTTCGGCCCAGGTCATGATCCCAGCGTCCTAGGATCGAGTCCTACCTCGGGCTTCTTGCTCCGCAGGGAGCCTGCTTCTCCCTCTGCCTCTCTGCCTGTGCTCACTCTCTCTCTCTAACTAATAAATAAATAAAATCTTTAAAAAAATCATTAAAAAAAATAAAAATATATCTACTAAGAGAAAGCAGTTCAAGAAATTTGTTCCCTGAAGGAAGTTGGACCTGGTATGGAAAAATTAATATTAATAATAATAATGGACAATATAGCATTTTTAACATGATATTGATAATAGTATGAGACTTTGTTTTCTCTATTTCTAAAAACTGGTTTGTAAACTGTCTCTGTTACCTGCCCTGAATAATTAATTATTACTAAATGTTTTGCAATGTATTTTATATCATAAATGGAAAGCACTTAAATGGGTAATTTTTAATTTAAATTTTAGTTAACACACAGTGTGGTATTGGTTTCTGGCATAGAATTCAGTGACCCATCATTTACATATAACATCCAGTGTTCATCACAATAAGTGCCCTCTTTAATAGCCCCTCCCCCACTTACCTCCCTCCATCAACACCCAGTTTGTTCTCTATCATTAAGAGCCTCTTAGTTTGTTTCCCTCTGTCCTTTTCCCCCATCCCAGATATTCATCTGTTTTCTTTCTTAAATTCCACATGTGAGTGAGATCATATGGTATTTGTCTTCACTTAGCATAATACACTCTAGCTCCATCCATGTCATTGCAAATGGCAAGGTTTCATTCTTCTTGATGACTGAGTAATATTCCAGTGTGTATACATCACAGTTTCTTTATCCATTCATCAGCTGATGGACATTTGGGTTCTCTGCATAGTTTGGCTATTGTTGCTAATGCTGCTATAAACATCAGGGTGCATGTACCCCTTTGAATCTGTATTTTTTTTTCTTTGGTAATACCTAGTAGTATAATACCTAGTAGTAAGGTAGTTCAGTTCTATTTTTAACTTTTTGAGTAACCCCCACATTGTTTTCCAGAGCGCTGGAATGATAGTGCACTCTGTTTGCACTCTGAATGATAGTGCAAGACCATCCCCACAAACACCTGTTTCTTCTTGTGTTGTTGATTTTAGCCATTCTGACAGGTGTGAGATGGTATCTCATTGTGATTTTGATTTGTATTTCCATGATGATGAGTGATGTTGAGCATCTTCTCCTGTGCCTGTTAGCCAACTGCATCTCTTCTTTGGAAAAGTGTCTTTATCTTCTGCCCATTTATTAACTGAATTATTTGGGGGTTTTTGTTGTTGTTGTTGTTGAGTTTCATAAGTTCTTTGTATTTTGGATACTAACCCTTTATCAGATATGTCATTTACAAATATCTTCTCCCATTCCATAGACTGCCTTTTAGTTTTGTTGACTGTATTCTTCAATGTTCAGAAGCTTTTTATTTTGATGAAGTCCCAGTAGTTCTTTTTTGCTTCTGTTTCCCTTGCCTCTAGTGATACGTATAGAAAAAAGCTGCCATGGCCAATGTCAAAGAGGTTGCTGCCAGTGTTCTCCTGTAGGATGGTTTCCTGTCTCACATTTAGGCCTTTTACCCATTTTGAATTTATTTCTGTGTACAGTGTAAGAAAGTGGTCCAGTATCAACCTTCTTTATGTTGCTGTCCAATTTTCCCAACACCATTTGTTGAAGAGACTGTCTTTTTTCCATTGGATATTCTTTCCTGCTTTGTTGAAGATTAGTTGACCATAGAGTTGTGGGTCCATGTCTGGGTTCCCTATTCTGTTCCATTATCTATATGTCTTTTTGTGTGTGTGTGCTGGTACCAGACTATCTTTGTATTCCTAATCCTAAAGTCTGGAATCGTGATGCCTTCAGTTTTGTTTACCTTATTCAGTTTTGCCTTGGCTATTCAGGGTTTTTTTGTGGTCCATACAAATTTTAGGATTGTTTGTTCTAGCTCTGTGAAAAATGCTAGTGGTAGTTTGATAAAGATTGCATGAAATGTGTAGATGACTTTGGGTAATAAAGACATTTTAACAATATTTATTCCTCCAATCCATGAGAGTGGAATGCTTTTCCATTTCTTTGTGTCCACTTCAATTTCTTTCATAAGTATTCTATTATTTTCAGAGCACAGATCTTTTACCTCTTTAGTTAGATTTATTCTTAGGTATCTAATACCCTCTTCAACTCTTGTTGAAGTCTTTTGTTTTAAAATCTAGTCTTTTGTTTTAAAATCCAGTTTGCCTAAGATAAGTAAGTATGGCTCCTCTATCTTTCTTTTGACATCCATTAGTATGATAAATTTTTCTCCATCCCCTCACTTTCAATCTGAAGGTGTCTTCTGGTCTAAAATGAGTCTCTTATAGGCAGCATATAGATTTATCTTGCTTTTTTTATCCATTCTGATACCCTATGTCTTTTGATTGGAACAGTTAGTCCATTTACATTCAGAGTGATTATTAAAAGATATAAATTTAATGTCATTGTGATATCTATAGTGTTGGTGTTTCTGGTGATGTTCTCTGGTCCTTTCTAGTCTTTGTTGCTTTTGGTCTTTTTTCCCCACTTAGGGTCGTCCTTAATGTTTCTTTCAGGGTTGATTTAGAGGTCACTAATTCCTTTAGTTTGTGTTTGTCTAAGAAACTCTTTATCTCGCCTTCTATTCTGAATGACAGCCTTCCTGGATAATGTATTCTTCACTGCGTATTTTTTCCATTCAGCATGTTGAATATATTCTGCCACCTGCCAACTTTCTGTGGACAGATGTGCTACAAACCTGATCTGCCTTCAATTGGAGGTTAAGGACTTTTTCCCTTGCTGCCTTCAGAATTCTTTCCTTTTCTGTGTATTTTGTGAATTTGACTATGATATACCTTGGCAGTGGTTGGCTTTTGTTAAATTTAATGGAAGTTTTCTGTGTTTCTTAGATTTTGATATCTGTATCCTTCCCCAGATTAGGGAAGTTTTCAGTTATAATTTGCTCAGATAAACCTTCTGCCTCTCTTTCTCATTCTTCATCTTCTGTGACTCCTATGATCCAACCATTATTCTGTTTTAATAAGTCACTGAGTTCCCTAAGTCTATCTTCTTGACCCTTTACCATTCTTTCTTTCTTTTCGTCTTCATTATTTTACATAATTTTATCTTCTGTATCATTGATTAATTCCTCTGCTTTGTCATCCTCGTTTTTATGGCATCCATTCAGGTTTGCATCTCAGTTATAGCATTTTTAATTCCAGCCTGACTTATTTTAGTTCTTTTATCTTTGCCATAAGAGATTCATATCTCCAGTGTCAGGGTGCCTGGGTGGCTTATTTGGTTAAACATCTGTCTTCAGCTCAGGTCATGATAGCAGGATTCTGGGATTAAGCCCCACTTCAGACTCCTTGCTCAGTGGGGAGTCTGCTTCTCCCTTTCCCGCTGCCCCCCACCCCCCACTTATGTACTCTCTCATTTGTAGTGAAACTTGGGGTTACTCTCACTCACTCTCACTCTCTCTTTCTCACTCTCTCAAATAAGTAAATAAAATCTTTTAAAAAGAGAGACATTCTCTAGTGTCTTATGCTTTTTTCAAGCCCAGCTGGTATTCTTATAATCGTTCTTTTAAATTCTAGTTGAGACACCTTCCTTATATCTGTATTGATTACATTTCTGGCAATTATTTCTTCCTGTTCTTTTTTTGGGGGGTGAATTCCTCCATCTTCTGAAAGTCATTTTTCTGGTTTGTAGACATGCACCTTTGTTCTCTAAGACTTCCAATCGATTTCTTGGGTGTTCAGAATAATTTGATATTTATCTAGCTGTGTTTCAGAGAGGAAGCAATCTTTGTGTCACCTTAGTCCTCTGCCATCTTACCTCTGGTCAAGCCTTAAATGGATTATTTTTGAAAATTCCTAAACTAGAACTATATTTGCATAGTCTAGGAAGAATTAGTCTTAAAATATCCAAGATATTCTCCTGATTTACTTGTTAGTTTATATACTGACTACAAAGGATCAGCCAAGTTCCTGAATTCTACGAATACTAATTCCTTCCAGTCTTCTAAAATAGCTATGAGTTAGGTGCCATTATTATTATCATTATTATTATTATTATTTAAGAAAAATGAAAACCAAGACAGAGAAGAGGTTAAGTATGTTATCCAAGGTCACACAAACAGTATAACGGGAGACACTGAGATGAAAACTCGGGCAGTCTGACTTCAGGCTCCACAATCGTAGCCACTCTCCAATGTTCTTCTTTAGTGCCATAAAATGCTTATACATATTAGAAGTAATTATTCATATATTCAAAAGTCCTTGCCAGTTCTCAGGAATTTAGAACTATGTACCTAAGGCATTAGTTCACTAATTATATCCATAAGCCGTGTTTTTAAAAAAATAGCATTCTTCTGGGGGGAATGCTTATGTAATGAAAATGGGTACTGTATATTCATTAGTAATTTAATTCTTAAAATATGATTTCTAAGAGGAGTCAAGATGGCGGAGAAGTAGGAGGCTGAGACGACATCAGCCAGCAGGAGATCAGCTAGATAGCTTATCAAACCATTCTGAACACCTACAAATCCAACAGGAGATCGAAGAGAAGAAAAACAACAATTCTAGAAACAGAAAATCGACCACTTTCTGAAAGGTAGGACCAGCGGAGAAGTGAATCCAACGCGACGGGAAGATAGACCCCAGGGGGAGGGGCCGGCTCCCGGCAAGCGGCGGAGCACAAAATCAGGACTTTTAAAAGTCTGCTCCACGGAGGGACATCGCTCCAGAGGCTAAACTGGGGTGAAGACCTCACGGGGACAGCATGGACTCAGGTCCCGCGGGGTCACAGAAGGATCAGGGGTGTCTGAGTGTCGCAGAGCTCACAGGTATTAGAGCGGGGAAGCCGGCTGCGGAGACAGAGCCGAGGTTTCCTAGTGATCTGTGACACGGACCGGTGCTCTGGGGCACGGGCCGGTGCTCTGTGCGAGGGGTCCCCACAAGATCCGGGGAGACTCCGACCCGGGAGAGCTCAGGGATCTACGGGGTTCGGAGTCTCCAGGTGGGACTCTGCCAGAGAAAGAGACGCTTGGTCACAGGCTGGGTGAGCTCGGAGCACTCCCAGAAGCCAGTGAGACGGGACTGATTACGCACGATTATCTCTGAGCGCAGTCTCCGAGCGCAAACGGAGGCTGGGGAGATGGGAGTGATTAAACGTTTTTCTCTGAAGGCGCACTGAAGACTGGCGCCCTGAGCTCTCGGCTCCTCTGAACCGGAGATTGGGAGGCTGCCATTTTCATTCCCGTCCTCCGGAACTCTACGGAAAGCATTCAGGGAACAAAAGCTCCCGAAAGCGAACCTGAGAGGATTACTTAGCCCGGGCCGTGGTAAGGGCGGTGCAACTCCGCCTGGGGCAAAGACACCTGAGAATCACTACAACAGGCCCCTCCCCCAGAAGATCAAAGAAATCCAGCCAAGACCAAGTTCACTTAACAAGGAGAACAGCGGATTCTTATCTGGACAAAATGACAAGGCGGAAAAACTCACCACAAAAAAAAGACCAGGAGACAGGACCGAAGGCTAGGGACCTAATCAATACAGACATTGGTAATATGTCAGATCTGGAATTCAGGATGACGATTCTCAAGGTTCTAGCCGGGCTCGAAAAAGGCATGGAAGATATTAGAGAAACGCTGTCAGGAGAAATAAAAACCCTTTCTGGAGAAATAAAAGAACTAAAGTCTAATGAAGTTGAAATAAAAAAAGCTATTAATGAGGTGCAATCAAAAATGGAGGCTCTTACTGCTAGGATAAATGAGGCAGAAGACAGAATTAGTGATATAGAAGACCAAATGACAGGGAATAAAGAAGCTGACCAAAAGAGAGACAAACAACTACTGGACCACGAGGGGAGAATTCGAGAGATAAGTGAAGCCATAAGACGAAACAACATTAGAATAATTGGGATTCCAGAAGAAGAAGAAAGAGAAATAGGAGCAGAAGGTATACTGGAGAGGATTATTGTAGAGAATTTCCCTAATATGGCAAGGGGAACAAGCATCAAAATCCAGGAGGCACAAAGAACACCCCTCAAAATAGATAGGAACCGACCCACACCCCGCCATCTAATAGTAAAATTTACAAGTCTTAGCGACAAAGAGAAAATCCTGAAAGCAGCACGGGACAAGAAGTCTATAACATATAATGGTAAAAATATTAGATTGGCAGCAGACTTATCCACAGAGACCTGGCAGGCCAGAAAGAACTGGCATGATATATTCAGAGCACTAAACGAGAAAAACATGCAGCCAAGAATACTTTATCCAGCTAGGTTATCATTGAAAATAGAAGGAGAGAT